>OX463766.1:4853380-4997292 GCA_949825005.1 Gasteruption jaculator
GTAGTGTGTAGTGGTAGAAACAAAAACAATAACAGAAGTGAGATTTGGAATGTTTTGATGTTACCCTCTTACTTCTTTTATTTTTATTTCTACTACTACTTTGTTGTTCGACGTCACACCGCAAGTAAGGTCAGGTCTAAAATTTTATTACCGCCTACCGTGTCTCTCCGGCGTTCTGTCTCGAATCGTCGAATTATAATAGAAAATCAAGATGAAAAAATATGTTCAATTTGTTTAAACAACTATTTTGTATACAAGTTGCGGAAAAAATGAGTTCTTGGCCGTTCTGAGGTCGGACACGGACTTTACGGGAAAAAAGTATAAAAAAGTAATATTTGTCAATTTGTTTAAACAATTACATTTTAAACAAGTTGCGGAAACAATAGGTTTCTGGACGTGCTGACGTCGGACATGGATTTTACGGGAAAAATGTACAAAAATGATTATTTTTTAATTTAAACAATTACTGTTTAAACAAATTGCTGAACTGATATTTTTCTTCGGTTTTGGCCGATTATTTTGATTGAAACGGTATCCGAATGAATAGATTCAATACGTGGAATTTTTTTACGGTTGATTATAAATCCAACAGAAAAAAGTGACTATAAACTGAAGACGATAAATAAAGTACTTATAATATTGAATAACCCGAAGGAACGTATGTTGACAAAACTTAAGATATGTCGACAAAGTATACTATTGACTGCATGAATCATGCTCCTATGTAATCCGATACAGTTGAGAGTTCTTTGTCGCATTGAACTGCATGTGTGGGGATGTAATACGACTCTTGCAGAAATAAATGAAATAATTTAACATAAATTAGCTGTGCTTCGGTACAATTCAAACGAGAATGCATATTGCAATCTCTAATTGTCAAATTATGATAGAAAAGGAAGATGGAAAAATTCGTTTAATTTGTGTAGACAATTATTTTTTTAACAAATTGCGCAGAGATTGAATTTTTGTTTATGCTGACGTCATACCGCCGAGTCGCGAGTCTGTGGTATGACGTCGTACGACTTTTGCAAAGTGAAATTAAATTATTTGAGAGAAACAAGCGATGCACTCTTGCACCATAATATATCTACATTGAAATGTACACTGTAGTATAAAAATGTAAATAATTTTTTTGGTAATTTGTTTGAACAAAAATTGTTTAAACAAATTAAAAAAGATTAATTTTTTGTTCCTTTTTCCGTAAAATCCGTGATCGACGTCAGCGAGGCCAAGAAATTATTTTTTTCGCAATTTGTTAAAAAAGTAATTGTTTAAACAAATCGAACAACTTTTTTCTGTTTGTTTTTTGTCATAATATGAGGATCCGAGACCTTTACATGTTTGCTCGTGTGAATTGTAACAAAACATCGCAAATTTATCTTACATTATTTAACTTTATTTTTCAAGACTCGTACGACGTGATACCGCCGCGTCGCCAGTTTATGGCATCCCGTCGTACAATGATAATGCGTAATTGAAAAATGCATTTTCATGACAAAATGCATAAAAATTTTTTTGGTATTAATTTGTTTAAAAAGAAATTGTTTAAACAAAATTAAAAAACATTCATTTTGTGGGTTCTTGTTCTCTGTAAAATCCATCTCTGGTGTCAACATGGGCAAGAACCCATTATTTACACAATTTGTTTCATTAATAATTATTTCAACAAATTAAACAATTATCTTTTAGTTTGAAAACATGTAGCGGTCTCATATCCTTAAATTATGATAACATAATAGAAAGAAAAAACTGCGAAATTTGTTTAAATAATTATTTTGTAAATAAATTGTGGAAAAATAGGTCTTAGTCGTGTTGATACCAGACATGGATTTTACGGGGAAAAAGAACAAAAATAAATGTTTTTCATTTTGTTTAGACAATTTTTAATTAAAAAATTATTTAAAAACTGTTTGGTACCTTTTTCACGAAAATGCATATTTCAACCTCCTATTATCATTGTGCAAGTGTGCATTGCCTGCTTTTCTCAAATTATTTGATATGTTTCTCCAAGAGTCGTACGACAGGATACCACGGACTCGCGATTCGGAGGTATCACGTCGTACGACTCTTGAAAAGTGAAATGAAATAATTTGAGAGAAACAAGCCATGCACTCTTGCGCCATGATATATTTAGATCGAAATATACACTCTAGTGTAACAATGTAAATAATTTTTTATTGCTAATTTTTTCAAACAAAAATAGAAAAGCATCTATTTTTTGTGTTCTTTTTCTCCGTAAAATCCATGTTTGGTGTCAACATGACCAAAAGCCTATTATTTCCACAATTTGTTTAAAATGTAATTGTTTAAACAAATTGAGGAATATTAATTTTTTATACTTTTCTCTCGTAAAATCCATGTCGGACCTCAGCACGGCCAAGAACTCATTATTTCCGCAACTTGTATACAAAATATTTTTTTATACAAATTAAACACATTTTTTCTTCTTGATTTTCTATCATAATTTAACGATTTGAGATAGAACGCCAAAGAGGCTCGTGACGTCGAACAATAAAGTAGTAGTAGTAGAAATAATAATAAAAGAAGTAAGAGGGTAACATCAAAATATTCCAAATCTCTCTTCTGTTATTGTTTTTATTTCTACCACTACACGCTACTAAGTCTGTTATGTATTGTCGTTGGACAACATAGTAGTAGTAGTAGTGTGGTTACTACTGCTTTGAAGAACGAAATCATACATAAGAAATAAAGCGGCGAAAATCAAAACCTTGAGATTCTTATCTGTATTATTTTTTTCTATTATTACCACTACGACTATACCACTACCACGCTATTATTATGATTATTGTTAATATTATTAATACTGCTATTGCTATTATTAATTTGTTGATGATGATGATGATTATGATTATTATTATCATTATTATGGCTATTGTTTTTGTAATTATTACTTTAAACTCGAATTCGATTTTTAATCGAATTGAATCGAAAGTAATAATTACAACAACAACAACCATTATAATAATAATAATAATAATAATAATAATAATCATAATCATCATCATCAACAAAGTAATAATAGTAATAATAATATCAGCAATAATCGTAATAATAGCGGTACTGGCATTGGTAATAATAGAAAAAAATAATTCTAATGAGAAAGTCAAGGTTTTCATTTTCGCCGTTTTATTTCTTATGGCTGTTGGATACCCAAAGTGGTTCGCTTACTTCTCTCAAGAGATGCCGCTGATTCCACTCCTGTGTGAGAAAGTAAGATAGAGTCGAGTCAGATGGTCGCTTGATAAGAAAAGCGGAGAACTCACGATAGAGCTCTCCCCACCACTTCCATTTTTGCGACAAAGAAAGGTGATGCGAAAGACACAGAGAGAAAATATCAGAAAATATACAAAGTAGGAAGCTTGCCTTTTCAAATCTTTCTACTGTCGTGAAAAAAAGAAGACTTTACTTTTGCATGTGTAGGCTTGCCTTAGATAGTTGATTTGTGTTTATATATGCAAACACATACATTGACAAATTTGAAGGGACTAACTTTTTTTATAATGAATAATTCGTACCAAATTGACGGACTAGGATGCAGCTTAAAATATATAGGAACGAAAACTTTTTACATTCGGATTTTTACATTTTGAGAATGAAATATTGGAAATATTCTGGATGTTATATTTTTATAGGAATAGTAATTTGATAATAATTGAAGATGTTTTGTTACCGTTACAAAGAGAATGTCTCTAACAATCTCAAATTCTCGAATTACGAGAGTAAATGAAAAAGAAAAAAATTGTTTAATTTATTTAAGCAATTTTTTAAAAACTAATTGTGGAAAAATGGATTCTTGGGCGTCTTGGTATTGGACATGGATTTCACGGGAAAAAAAACCAAAAAATGAATGTTTTTTAATTTGTTTAAACAATTTTTGTTTAAACAAATTATGAAAAAAAATGTTTGATGCATGTTGTCACGAAAATGCATATTTCAATATTGTATTATCATTGTGCAAGTGTACATTGCCTACTTCTCTCAAATTATTTCATTTGTTTCTCCAAGAGTCGTACGACGTGATACCACCGAGTAGCGAGTCTGTGGTATCCCGTCGTACGACTTTTGCCAAGTGAAATGAAATAATTTGAGACAAACAAGCGATGCACTCTTGCACTATGATATATCTACATTGAAATATACACTCTAGTGTAAAAATATAAATAATTTTTTTTGGTAATTTGTTTAAACAAAAATTGTTTAAACAAATAGAAAATCATCTATTTTTTGTGTTCTTTTTATTCGTAAAATCCGTGTCCGGTTTCAACATGACCAAGAAACTATTTTTTCCAGAGTTTGATTAAAAAATAATTGTTTAAACAAATTACAAATATTTTTCTTCCTGATTTTTTACCATAATTTGAGAATTTGAGACCGTTACGTGTTTTCCCGTGTGAATTGTAAGAAAACATCGCAAATTTATATCAAATGATTTAATTTCCCTTTTCAAGAGTCGTACGACGTGATACCACCAAGTAGCGCGTCTGTGGTATCACGTCGTACGACTCTTGGAGAAACAAATGAAATAATTTGAGAGAAGCAGGCAATGCACACTTGCACAACGATGATACGAGATTGAAATATGCATTATCGTGACAAAATGCACCAAAAACTTATTAAATATTTTGTTTAAACAATTTTTGTTTAAACAAATATTATTAAATATTTTGTTTAAACAAAAATTGTTTAAAAAAATTTAAAAACATTTATTGTTTGTTCTTTTTCCCCGTGAAATCCATGTCCGGTGCCAACACGACTAAAAGCCTATTTTTTCTACAGATTGTTTAAAAATAATTGTTTAAACAAATTACACAATTTTTTTCTTTTTCTTTGTTATCATAATTTGAGGATCAGAGGTTGCAATATCCATTCTCGCTTGAATTGTAACAAAACACCGCAAATTTGTTTGAAATTATTCCATTTGTTTCTCCCAGAGTCGTACGACGTGATACCACCGAGTGGCGAGTCCGTGGTATCACGTTGTACGACTCTTGCAATGTGAAATTAAATAATTTCAGAGAATAAGCCATGCATTCTTGCGCCATGATATATCGAGATTGAATTTTACACTATAGTGTAAATATATGAATAATTTTCTTTGGTAATTTGTTTAAATAAAAATTGTTAAAACAAATTGAAAAACATCAATTTTTTGTGTTCTTCCCCGTAAAATCCATGTCCGGTGTCAACAGGACCAAGAACCTATTTTTTCTACGGTTTGTTTAAAAAATAATTGTTTAAACAAAATACACATTTTTTTGTTTATGTTTGTTGTCATAATTTGAGAATCAGAGATTGCAATATGCATTCTCGTTTGAATTGTAACAAAGCACCGCAAATTTACGTCAAACTATATAGTTTGTTTCTCCAAGAGTCGTACGACGTGATACTACAGACTTGCGACTCGGCGGTATCCCGTCGTACGATTCTTGGAAAGAGAATTTAGCCCAGACACGAACCCCAATTTACCGGCAATTACAGTCTGACTTCCTGCGTCTCTAATACCTAACATAGAAGCTTGCACTTCTCGCAAATGAAAATCACCAGCGTAAACAACCTGTCTATTGTCGATTTTTTCCATAAATTGACAAAAAAATTCAAAACTGTAATTCCTTTATCGCCAAGCGTGGGGCGACGCCATGTTGAATCGTCACCTGCGATGTATTTCGCAACATGGCGTCGCTCCACGCTTGGCGATAAAGGAATTTCATTTTTGAAATTTTTTGTCGATTTATGAAAAAAATCGACAATACACATGTTGTTTACACTGTTGATTTTCATTTGCGAGAAGCACAAGCTTCTACGTTACGTATTGGAAACGTAGGAAGTCAGACTGTAATTGCGGGTAAATTGCGGTTCGTGTCTAGGCTAAATTCACGTTTCAAGAGTCGTACGACGGGATACCACAGACTCGCGACACGGCGGTATCACGTCGTACGACTCTTGGAGAAAGAAATGGAATAATTTAACACAAATTAGCTATGCTTTGTTATAATGAAAATGTGTTTAATTTGTTTAAATAAATATTTTTTATACAAATAGGGGAAAAAATGAGCTCTTGGCCGTACTGAGATTGGACATGGATTTTACTGGAAAATGTCCAAAAAATTAATATTTTTAAATTTAAACAATTTCTGTTTAAACAAATTACCGAACAGATATTTTCCTTCGTTTTTGGTCGATTATTTTGATTGCCACGGTATCCGAGTTGATATATTCAATACGTGGAATTTTTTTACGATTGATTATAAATTCAACGAAGGAATATATGTTGCCGAAACTGAAGATTAGTCGATAAAGTATACTATTGACTACATGAATCATGCTACTTTGTAATCCGATACAGTTGGTAAGGAACTGTTAGGAGTTCTTCAACAAAGAACTTCTTTGTTTTATTGAACTCCACGTGTGGATGTTTACAGCATCTCCCACCCTCGTTCCTACAGATATGGACCGAGAGGAAAAAGACTTCTTTATTCTCGTGCAGTGCAGTCTTTTCTTGATTCTCTTTGAGTCAAGTATTGTAAGGACGTCATCCAGAATTCAAAGAAGGGAACTTTTTTCAAAACGCTACAGATTGACCGAATTTGCTACGTACATGGAACACGGAAACAGCGACATCTGTGCCAATTTCGTTGTACTAAAATTTTGTTGGTCGATAATCTTTTCAATGAAAGCGGGTTACCACGCACGAGGAATTACAGTCTGACTTCCTGTCAGCTTGTTTCCAACCGAAAACAGATAATTAGGGTTTTGTCCTCTTCTATCACAGCTAAGGAATGTGCGTATTATTCGTTATTTTCAATATATGCTGTGAATATTATTTTCCAATGCGGGGAACATCGCAGGTGACGACTCAACATGGCGTCGCTTACGCTTGGCGATAAAGAAGATTAAATTTTCGAAACTTTTTATTCGATTTATGGAAAAAATCTACCATACGCACATTCTTTACGCTATTAATTTTCATTTGGGAGAAGCGCAAGCAATTGCGGTTCTTATTGGAGACGTAAACAGTCAGACTGTAATTGTCGGTAAATCGGGGTTCGTGTCTGGGCTAACACTATATAGGACGCGACTTTAACAGAATCTTAACAACTAATGCCACCGCGTTGTCCACCACCTCCGTAACAGCGCAGCGGGAAACGTGTAGGCTAGTCTCCAGAGTGGATTCCACTCCGACTACGACTACACTCTACCACCAACCGATGACCTCTACTGTATACGTGGCAAGCGATCACGCGACGGGACCTACAGAGAACCCGTTGGAAATCGAAGACACGGTATCGCCCGTTCGGTCGTCCCGTCGACCTAGTGAGGACCCCCTAACGTTTTCGCGACCGTCGCAGGACCCTCACGCTCCCGTATCGTTCGGGAACTTTCAGCCCAGTAGAGTCACGTTTCAGCGGCCGGTCGAAGAGGTGAGGATTCCGTCCCACGTTCGTCCGGAGAGGGAGTTGACGCGGACCTTTCGAGATGAGACTAGGATTCTATCGGGAAATAGGGCCATTTCGGGACGATTCAGAGATAGGGATCTCCGGGATGAGGAACCCCTACTGGACCTGTCCCCGGTAGGACGCTCTGAGGCCTATGGGGATGGCTTGGGGAGCTCGCGGGGGCATAGCGTAGTTCCAGGAGGGACCTCTTACGTACAGCTCAACAAGGTCTTTGACGTTCTAAAGAAATGGAAGATATCCTTCTCTGGCGGCAAAGATGAGGATCCCGAAGATTTTCTCGAGTTAGTGGAAGAATGTGGGGAGGGAGCAGATCTCACCGAAAGGGACCTGTTAAAAGCTCTCCCCATCGTTTTATCAAAGGGGGCCCGAACCTGGTACCGTAGCGAACGGCATCGCTGTACCTCGTGGGACGAATTTAAGGAAGCCTTCCGAGCCAATTACGGCACTCGCGACTACCAGCAACGGTTAAGGCGGGAAATTGTCCAACGAACCCAAGCCGCACAAGAACGAGTCGCAGACTACCTAGCCCATATGCGAGTTTTGTATAATGATGTACGGCCCCCAATGTCCCCACGCGAACAACTCGATACCATATGCTACAATCTCCATCCCAACTACCATCCGTACGTTCACAAGGAGAAGATTTGTAGCTTTGACGACCTGAGGGAGAAGGCGAAAAGGGTCGAGTCTCTCTTGAAGAGACAAAGGACCTACCGGCCTCCTCCCCTAGCCCGCGATTCAGTACGCCCTTCGACGGCATTCATTCCGGAAAAATCTAACGTTAGGAGCTCCTCTACCGCGGCTATCGACTCAGACGAGGAGCAGGACTTTCCCGCGGAAACTGGACGACAGGAAGTGTCGTCAGTGGGCAAATCGGAGGGGAAGAAAACCAAAAAGGGGGCCAAAGCCTCGGCTGCCCCTACAGTAAAGATAATTGAACCTCCGAGATCAGAGAAGAAGTCCTCCACTTCCCGCGGGAGGCCTGCCAGTCCCGCACCAAGCAGCTCCCGGAGTTCAGGACGGAAGGACGCCCGGCTGTCGCCTGCCGCCTTGGCCAGAGCAAGTTCCCCCTCCACTACCCCTTCTGGACGCGAGGAGGAGGAATGCTGGAACTGTTTCGATAAGGGTCATCGGTTCAGTCAATGTCCAGAACCACGTGGCCGATTTTGTTATCGTTGCGGCGAGCCTAGAGTCCTTGTGTCCGAGTGTGCACGTTGCTCCCGTAAGGCTTCGGGAAACTCCCGGGAGAGACAGTGAGCGAGGCCGTCCCTCTCTCTTTCGGGAACTCCCGGGCCTCATTTAGCCCTGAAGTATCGCTACCGACGACCAAGCCGAGCGAAGCGGGGGACGAGGTGGCGGCCCTGAATCGCGATAAAAGACTTTATCTTCCCGTAACCTTACTGGGGGAGACGTTCCAAGGACTAGTTGACACAGGAGCTAGCTGCTCCTCCTTGGGCCGTTTCCCCGGTCATCTTTTGAGGGATTACGTTGTCCCTCGGAGGGCCTCGTTGTCGGTAGCCAACGGCGCCCTCATTTCCGTAACGGGAGAAGTGAATTTAGCCATCTCAGTAGGGGGCATAGTTAAACGCCTGCCATTTAAAGTGGTACCCGCGTTAGGATACGATTGCATCCTGGGTATCGACTTTTGTAAGGCTTTCGGAATTCACCTCAATTTTGAAACCGCCACCTGGTCCACGGCTACCGGCACGCCGCGTCCGTTTGCCCCTTCCGATGAAAATGATCCCGAAAACTTAGATTGTGCTGGAATTTCCGAATTAACTTCCGAACAATCCCGTGAGTTGGAACGTTTTCTCGATAAAAATCTCGTACCTCCGAAAGGAACTCTGGGAACGACTGATTTAGTTGAGCATCGAATTGATGTTGGCGATAGTAGCCCCATCAAACACCGGTCCCGTAGGGTATCGCCAAAAGTTCTTGAGGCCGCCCACGCAGAAGTGGACGATATGATAAAAAACGGCATCATCGAACGTTCCCAGAGTCCCTGGACGAGCTGCCCAGTCTTAATACCGAAGCCGAATGGTAAATATCGCTTTTGTATCGATTATAGAGAAGTAAATAAGGTTACGAAAAAGGATACTTATCCCATTCCAAATATTGACGCCATATTGGATAAATTGAGGTCTGCGCATTACATCTCTACACTCGATTTGAGTCAAGCTTACTTCCAGATTCCAATGGAGGAAGGAAGTAAGGAGATTACCGCTTTTGCCGTTCCCGGCCGGGGACTCTTCCAATTTAAACGGATGCCCTATGGCTTGACTAACGCTCCCGCAACGTTCCAACGCCTCATGGATAGGTTGATTACCCCAGATATGGAACCTCATGTGTTCGCGTATCTGGACGATATCGTTATCGTTTCGGACACCTTCGAGTCACATTTAGAGTGGCTCGATATCGTGTTAAAGAAATTAAAGGCAGGAAACCTCGAAATCAATCGAGAGAAAAACAAGTTTGGATGCCAAGAGGTGAGATATTTGGGGTACTTAATCAACCGTGAGGGGCTAAAAGCCGATCCCGAAAGAGTCGAGCCGATAATCGAGTATCCAGCGCCCACTAATCTTAAACAGCTACGCCGTTTTTTGGGCATGGTGGGCTGGTACGCTCGATTCTTGCGCGATTTGTCCCGTTTGAAGCTCCCATTAGTCCGTCTCCTTCGGAAGGACGTTCCCTGGCAGTGGGGAGTCGAACAGGAAGAGGCTTTTCAGGCTTTGAAAAGAGCTCTTACGAAGACTCCCGTACTGGCCAGGCCCGATTTCACCCGGTCATTCGTACTGCAGACTGACGCTAGTAATTATGCCGTAGGGGCTGTTCTCACTCAAACTATCGAGGGGGAAGAGCACCCTATAGTATTTGTAAACCGAGTACTATCCCCGGCGGAACAAAAATACACCACCACCGAAAAAGAGTGCTTGGCGGTGATCTGGGCCGTGAAGAAGCTGCGTCCATACTTGGAGGGCTATCAGTTCACCGTGGTCACCGACCACAGCAGCCTTCGGTGGTTACATAATTTAAAAGATCCCACGGGTAGGTTGGCCCGATGGGCCTTACAGTTGCAGGCAATGCCGGTTGAGATCGTGCATCGGAAGGGTTCCCTTCATCAGGTCCCGGATGCATTATCTCGTATGTTTGATGATCGTTGCAGCCGGACGGCTGCTCTCGAGGAATCAGGAGACCCCTGGTACGAGAAGCGAATATCGGAGGTCGAACGATTCCCGTATAAATATCCCGATTGGCGCGTATCGAGAGATAGGTTGTATTTCAACCATCCCGACCCCCTGTTGGACCCGATCCTTCCCGATATGAATCAGTGGAAGGTGGTCCTACCGAAACCCTTGAGGGAAAAGGCTCTCTTCGAGTCCCATGACAACCCGCAAGCGGGGCATATGGGCATCGAAAAGACCTACCACCGGCTAGCCAAGGATTTTTACTGGCCGGGAATTTACCGTGATACCGCTGAGTACGTTCGCTCCTGTCTGACCTGCCAGCGAACTAAGGTCTCGCAGGAAAAACCGGCAGGGTTAATGGGGGAGCGGAATATCGAAGGGCCTTGGATAATGGTAGCCACGGATGTCATGGGACCCTTTCCACCTAGTAAAGGCCGCTGTAAATACCTTGTCGTTTTTCAGGATTATTTCACGAAATATATTGAGTGCCGCCCATTGCGGAGAGCTACGGGGGAAACCATCAGCAAGGCTTTCGAGCAACTTATCTTGCATCGATGGGGACAACCCAAATACCTGCTCTCCGACAATGGAACGGAGTTTGTTAATTCCTGCGTAAATAAAGTATGTACGGCCTACGGCATCCGTCACACTACCGTCCCGCCATATCACCCACAGGCTAATCCCGTGGAGCGGGTTAACAGGGTGATAAAGACAATGATTACCGCTTTCATCCGGGAGGATCACAGAGAGTGGGATGCGCATTTACCAGAGTTTTGTTTTGCCTATAATACCGCGGTACACTCGACTACGAAAGTCAGTCCCGCCTTTCTTAATTTCGGTAGACATCCCCCTCTCCTTAACAACCTCCTGGATGAAATGGACCAGGATATCGGGGTAGTCGCAGGGGACACGGATGTCTGGAGAGACCGAGTGAAGCGATTGTCGGCTCTAAGAGACATCGTGAAGCTCCACGCGGCCAAAGCTCAGGAGAGACAAGCCAAATATTATAACAAAGCCCACAAGAATATCTCCTACCAAGTAGGAGATAAGGTAATGAGACGGGTTAGATATCTCTCCTCAGCTGCCGATGGTTTTGCGGCCAAATTGGCACCTAAGTTTATCGGACCGTATACGGTCGTACAAGTGTTGTCTCCAGTTGTGGTAACTCTGCGGGATTCGGATGGGAATGAGGTTCCAAAATTACATATTTCCGATTTAAAACCATTTGTTTTACCAAGGAACGTCACGGTCCCAGGACCCGTCCCAGTCCCGAGCGATAGAGAGGAAATGTCCTCGACAGCCTCGGATTCGGAGGAAGATACCGTACCGAAGCGCCAACGACACCCACGAAGGGTTACCGTTCCCGAACCGTTAGATTCTCCCCACAAAAATCCAGCACAATCCCGAATAACATCGCGAAAACTCATTACCGGCAGAAATCATCCCGGGAAAACGGAAGAACGCAAGCGTGGAAGGCCTCGAAAGGCCATAGCATAAGAAGTAAAGTTTGTCGTTTTGGTTATTGATTATTTTCCAGTTTTATCGTTGCTAGAAAATCCCGAATGTGCTTTCTTTACCTCCCGAAATAAGTGCTTCCCTTATCCCTTGCAGCAGAGATGGAAGGACACGGATCCCGAGGGAGAGGATGGTGGACCCGGGCGAAGCCCCAGGAAGAGGTACCGCCGATAGGGGGCCGAGGAAGGGGGACCCCAAGAGGAGGAAGAGGAGCTTGGAGGGGGATAAGACGAATCCCCTCGCTCGAGGAGATGCTGCTCGTCGCCTCTTCGAGCCAGGGTTGCACTCCCCCGACCGCGTCGCCGCCACCGCCGGTGGCACCACCGAAAGAGGAAGTAGTGTCGCTCGCACCAATTGGGCCCCCGGCGGTTGCTAACCGGGGATGCTGGAGCTGCGGTGCCGGGGGACACCGTTACAGCACATGCCCCAAGAAAGGGAAGAAGGAATTTTGCTTCCGGTGCGGAAACCCGGGAGTTACCCTGGCCACGTGCTTCGGATGTAAGGCCGAGTGGAAGGGTACATGGGGGCGCCCAAGGACCGACCGCAGCCGGTTCGCCGGTGGGGCTAAGCGCCCAGAAGAGGTTCCCGCCAAAACTGGGGCCCCATCCGAGGCCATCCATCCCGCTCCCGCCGCCGTTACCGCTGACGATATCGCCAACGCGGCAACAACCGCTGTTGCTCCCGATCCGGACACCACAGTAGTTATGGAGGATCCCGCCGCACTGGCTGCTGCACCAGCCATGGTAGTGCCTACTACGGACACAAACGGAGCCACCGCTAGGCCAATGGACGTGGGCCGAATGTTGGCGACCATAGGAGACCCTAGTAGCGCCACTCAAGTAGTGGTACTTCCCGGGGCCCACATCACAATAAATATGATGGCCCCGTCAACCTCCCGACTTGAAGACGACCAAAAGCCGCGTTAAAGAAAGCTTTTGGTGACACATCCCGTTTTACTTTTCTTTACGTTCTTCTTTCGTCTCATTCATTTCAATTGCCATCATTATAAACCTCAATAAAAAGAGAGATATACCTCGCACATTCCGTAGTGCGAGGACCCTGGACCATACCATATGACCACCCATATCCTACCTAAGCAAGCATAAGGCTCGACGATCCTGGGTCTTTCTTTCCGAGGGTACGTCTCGTTCGGGAAGGGGGTGTTGTGACGTGGTGATTTCACCAGTCACATTTGTAGGTTATATTTACTAACGTTCGTAAAGCATTTTCAGAAGGCTAGCCCAGGGACCTCTCCAGAACGCAAGGGAAGTATAAAAACTTATGTAAAATCATACCGACTCACGAATCCTAAAGGCATCCTGACACCTACCATACCGATCCCGTAACCACGAGATAGTGCTCTACCGAAAGTCTACACTCTCTCGACACCAATCTACCACAAAGGGGAAGAAGCTCGGCGAGGAATCGCCAATAAGAGGACCCCAACATATATCGATTAAGGATCAGCGAAAGGGCATGCAGGCGCCACCTGTCGGGATGAATCGGGACCCGGAAGACCAGAAGAGTGATAGCCTATCACGGCCCCGATCCACCACGCAGGCGTGGGGAAGCACGCCGGAGGAGAGCCTCGCGACGGACCCGAAGAGGAACGAGATCCAGAGTTCCTTGGGCTGCCGTATCGTTCGTTCGACATTACTGGTACCACAGATCATCTTCTTTTGGGGACCGGACAAATCGAGACGGGCAGTAGAAGGAAAGACCCGGAGGAGAAGTAGGAGAGTTTGGAGAGAGAGAGAGAGAGAGTTAAACCTTGAGGTGAGCCTAGCTTGTGTCCTTTTCCTCCCTCAGGATGCTCCCCTACAGGTCCCCCTTTTCTTTTGCAAACGTATTTTCTTTTCTTTTGGAATCGGTAGGATTTGTTACAGTCCCTTTAGGGACTATTTTAGAGTCTGCGTTTTTTTTTTTGGATTGTGAGTCGGTTCCGACGTTGGTCGGGTCGCGATCGGTGTAATCCCGCGCGTTTTGTGCGAAGTTAAATTAAGGGGGGGGTATGGTTTTGAGGGTTCAAAAAAAGTGATTTTTTTTTATTGCATATTATGAAAGTATAGTATTTCAAGAATGTTGTCTGTTAATAGGAAGTCAATCGGAGCAAAACTCACAAAGATATAGCTTTGGAAGTAGACGTGTCTCGAACGACTACCTGAGCTGTAACCGCTCAGCGGGAAGGCAGTTGTTTCTCAATCTCTTTTGTTATCTTCTTTTGTTATTGTCCAATCTTCTTTTGTTATTCTCCAATCTTCTTTTGTTATTGTCCAATCTTCTTTTGTTATTGTCCCTAAGCAGTTTCCAGAAAGGTCTTAGACAGGGTCGTTGTAACGGTACCCCGGTACCTGGTGTTGCTTCATTTTCGAAGCAGACGCGGAGTGTAACAGTCGTGTTGTATTTTCTTACTCTATTTCGTTGTGATATTTTTGTTGTTCGCAAAATGCCGAGAAAAGTTTCCAGAGAGTGTAGAAAGGAGAGTGGTAAAAAGTTGTATCGAGGTAAAAAAATAGTTCCTCCGCATAAACGAAGAAACGATGACGATATTGAGACAAGGAGTACGTCAACGAAAAAAATCAGACTAAGTTTTAGCCAAGAAGTTGCTGAAGATACAAATAAGCATTTCAGAATCATTGATTTTCTGTTAGTTTTTTCAACAATTTCTACGTTAGTGAAGTGTGCAGTTTGTGATAGTACAGTATCATTTCAGTGTTGTGGCAAAATAGGTCTTGGTTTCAAGATAAAAATAAAATGTGAAAAATGCAAAGAACCTCGTTACGTTCCGTCTAGTGAACGAGTAGATGATCATATGTATGAAGTGAACTACCGATTTGCTTTCGTGATGCGAGTTTTAGGCTTGGGATTAGCTGGTTGTGACAAATTCTGCGGACTGATGGATTTATCCAGTAATTTCGTAGCAAAATCGGTATACCAGAATTACTTGAAGAAAATGTGCTCCAGTGTGACGAATGCCGCAAAAAGATTTTTTGTTTCTGCGATAGAGGAAGAAAAAGCAGCTATGTGTAGAGAAAAAAATATTGAATCTTCATCAGAATTAACCGTATCAGGCGATGGAACTTGGAAAAAGCGTGGATTTTCTTCTTTATATGGCGTGGCTTCCTTGATTGGATATTACACCGGAAAAGTCGTCGATGTTCTCGTAAAAAGTTCATACTGTCACATGTGTGTTACTTGGAAGAATAAGCTTGATTCTGCAGAGTTCGAAGAATGGCAAGAGAACCATATAAATGAAGATCAATGTTCTGCAAATCACAAAGGAGCATCCGGTAACATGGAAGTCGACGCAATTGTCACAATGTTCAAAAGATCGCAAGAGAATAACGTGAAGATTCGCAACTATATTGGAGATGGTGACTCGAAAACATATAGTGGTGTTATCAATGCTGAACCTTATGGTGAAAATTTTCTAGTCAATAAAAAAGAATGTGTTGGACACGTCCAAAAAAGGATGGGAACTCGTTTGCGTGATTTAGTCAAAAAAACTATGACTGATAGTGAAACCAAAACTGGAAAAAAAATTTAAAAAAAAACTCTCTCAGGTAAAGGGAAACTGACTGCAAAAATGATTGATAAGCTCACCCAGTACTATGGTCGTGCAATTCGTTTCAATTCTAATTCTGTAGAAGAAATGAAGAAAGCCATTTGGGCTACTTACTATCATTATGCCTCAACCGATGCAAAACCACAACACGAAAACTGCCCTAGCGGAGAAGACTCATGGTGTGAATGGCAGAAAGCTGCAGCTTCAAACAAGCTGAATAATTTCAAACACACATATTCTGCTCTACCAACTGATGTTTTACAAGGAATCAAGCCAATTTATGAAGATTTAAGCAAAGATGCTCTCCTAGAGCGATGTATTGGCGGATTCACACAAAATAATAATGAGAGTTTGAACCAGCTTATTTGGAAGATTGCGCCGAAAGTTGAGAGTGGTTCAGCAATTATCGTCGAATTTGCATCTTCAGTGGCTGCTTGTGTTTTCAATGAAGGCTGTAAAGCTTATTTAACCTTCCTAGAAGAGATGCGAATAAGTACTGGTCCAAGTTGTCATGGATGGGCGCTTCGAACCAACGATATTCGAATGAACAGAGCAGATGAGCGAGCAGCTGAAACCGCTAAAAATGATAGAATTCGCCGCAGACTTGATAAAAAAGATGCTTTGGACATTCTTGACGAAAGTTCTATACTCTA
Source organism: Gasteruption jaculator (assembly GCA_949825005.1). NCBI lineage: Eukaryota > Metazoa > Arthropoda > Insecta > Hymenoptera > Gasteruptiidae > Gasteruption > Gasteruption jaculator. The sequence goes on from OX463766.1 coordinate 4,869,774, forward strand.
TGGTCCCGGCATTGATGATTCTATGTGAGTAAAATAAAAAATAAATAGCTTACTAAGTTTTATCAGGGTCTTTTCGCTACGAAAAACTTTAAACGCGTTTTTCTCAAGTCGATGTTTTTTGAGTCGGTGCACACTGTATCTGAAAATCTATTCAACCGATCGTTCTCAAATTTTTTACAGTATTTCCTTACATAATTTATGAGGTAACCCTGGCGAGATTTTTTCGTCTTTGATTTTATTTTTCTTATTATTAACAACAATAGTCACGAATTTAGGCCAAAAATCGGTATTTTCACTTTCAAGTCTTGTAAAAAGTTCAAAAATTAAAAAAAATGGAAAAACTCGGCAGCGATACCTAGAGGGACATAAAAATTAAGGAAAAAACTTTGGTTATTTCATTTCAGATGATCCAGTGCTGAGATATGATGTGCACCGCAAAATGTATTTCTTCTGAGGCGCCTGCGAAGAATTGCTGCCATTCGGTCAATTTTCAATATTTTTGAACCAATATTTCACAGAATATAGTTCAATTACTACTCTTTAATGTACAACAATCAGAAATAAATGTACTTTCACCGTACGCCCAAAAAAAAATCTGTAAAAACCTGTTTTTTTCTGCCTTCAAAACCATACCCCCCCCCTTAAGAGTCATTATCGATTATGCAGTTAACGTAGAATTGTTTCGAGTTTTGGATATTAGCTTCGATTGTCATTCTATCAAGTGCGATAGTGCAACGATATTTTTGAACAAATCAAAATTACGGACAAATTTCCACCCCCTAGTAACTTTTTTTATACATCTCCGCTCTTAATGAATATTTTGAGATGGTACCTAATGGAAACATTTGTTGCGGAATGCACGTAACCTCGGTTTTTATTTCTATAAACTTAAGCGCATAAAAACTTATAGGGTTTGTAGAGTATGGTGTACTGGTAGGATTATCCCTTATGTGTTTGTATAATTTACACTGTTGGATTTATTTGTAAGGTAGTTGACTAATTAAATGCATAATTTTCAATTAATTTTATTATCAAACTGTAAATATTAAATAACAGGACTAATATTGTTGTAAATTATATGTTCTACATTTTCCGTTTGAAATATATTGATCTACAAGGTTCGGACAAAATAGTAATCTTCATAGAAGTGTTTCAAACATAATGTTTTTTTACATCATCTGCATTGTACAATAGCTCGAATCGCCCATTTTATTCATATTTAATTTTTAAGGTTTTAAATAATTTATTGAAAAATTTGAAAACAAATGTTTTCATACAGAAGTTGCAGAGTCTAATGGGAAGTATAAAACTGTAGCAAAAAATTTGACCTTGAGTGGCTTTTTTAAGATCGAGTCAAGGTCAACTTTGATTTTTGAAATATAAATCTTTTTTAAATTATTTATCAAAAAATTGTATATGAATTGAAACGAGTTGCCTGCAGTGAGCAACCGTCTCTTTTGAGCTTTGCAACGATACGAATATCGTTGGAAAGCTCAAGTTTCCGGACTCAAAAAAAAAGAAGAATCTCCAAAAAAAAAAAAAGAAATAACTCTAATTTGGGCGCCAGTCGGTTTTTCACGAAACCGACAAAACGACTCAACACAAAAAAAAGAACTTACTCTAGCCCTAGCTCTCGGTAGAGGGGCGCGTTCGTCCAACTTTCCCTGAAAATCGCAACAAAAGAAAAGGACGACACAACACAAAAAGGAAATCAGGCGCGAGAGAGAAAAGAAAGAAAATAAGTCACACTAAAAAAAAGAAATCGTCTTTTAATACTAAAAAGAAATAAATAAATAAATCGCAAAAACGAAAAGAACAAAAAAAAAGATCGCTCCCTCTCTCTCTCTCCCACTCACTACTCAAAAAAAAAGGAAAATACAAAATCGCTAAAACAAAAAGCACTAGGGAAGGAAACCTCCACTCACCAACACAAGAATCGCAAGACACCACGAAAAATAAATCGCAAAGATTCGGCTCTATATGTAGTCGTTAGCGATACAGGATAGCAAGTGAGGGATCGTTCCTTCGCAAACTTCCTCGATCCCTCAAATCTCCAAGTGACGTCACATCAGCGACGTGACCGATAACGCCATCGACCTAGCGCTAGATCACTCGATCTTTCGCTAGATAAGCCGCTAAGATCGGTAACCGCTATGATGGTCAAGTAGAGCGATATTTAGAGCGCTCTACTTTGGCACTATTATCCTTCGCAGGAGGCGCTATGGCCTAACGCTAGAGTCCTTTAATAGGCGAAAAAGCAGGCGGAAAAGAGCGATGATGCGCGCTCTAATCTTTTCCAAAATCCCATGGTAGGCGCTATCTTCAGGCGCTAAGATCCTCAATACGGGACTTTTCCGAGCGGGAATCTCATCCACTCCAAAGTCACCGTTCCCTCGATGCTTCCGCAATGCTTTTCTAGATCTCGCAATTCACGATAAGATGGTATTGGTGAGTGTCGAGATCCTCCCTATGCAAGCTAAAAAATAATGATCGCCACATTCACACGCGCACTCACTCAAACGACGATCGCAATAATCCCGATAAATTCGATAATAATATAGCCGCAACGATATCAAATTTCGATAACGCAATAACAATGGACGCAATAATCAAATCTTAACATTAATACAAGATAATATCGTGAAATTATTGGGAGTTACAATCCTCTCCCAAGACTTACCATCCTGTATATTCTCGCGACTCCAAAATAACTCAAATTTTGTAACGGGTAAAAGTTACCACGTTACAGAATATATAAAGTGATCTTGGTATAAAAGCGGTTATATTAATGAAAAACATGAAGAATTTGATAATCATGTAGATTTTGGTCTTGAAGATAACTGCAAAAGGCATTGTGAAATCGAAGGTTGCAGAAATGTTGCTATAATTCGTTGTGCTTGGTACAGAAATTCATTGTGTTTGAAACATTTCTGTGAAGATTACTATTTTGTCAAAATCTTGTAGACTAATATATTTCAAACGGAAAATGTAGAACATATCATATACAACAAAATTACTTTCGTTATTTCATATTTACAGTTTGACATCACTTACTCACCTTCCTTACAAATAAATTGAACAGTGTAAATTATATAAACATATAAGGGAATATCTTACCACTACACCGTACTCTACAAACCCCATAAGTTTGTATCAACCCCTAAAAAATAGGGGTTGCAACCCCTATGGTAAAAAAAACATAAATCAACTAGCGTTTTTCGCAGGGAACATTTTCCATTTTGTCCCATTGCAAAATATTCATTAGGGACCGAGATATATCTGGATAAAGTTATTTGGGGGTGGAAATTTGTCACCCCATAATTCTTTTTTGCTCGAAAATGTCATTGCACTCTCCTAATTGATAAAGAATAATATTCAGCTCGCATGGAGAGTATATTACATGGGAGAAATATACTTTTCATTGTTATAAGTGGATATTCGTCTTACAGGGTACTTAAGGAATGTAGGGGTGCTTTTTCGCAAAATCCCGAAATATGTCAACTAAATTATTTCATTTTATTTACAATGTGACGTGGTGATTTCACCAGTCACATTTGTAGGTTATATTTACTAACGTTCGTAAAGCATTTTCAGAAGGCTAGCCCAGGGACCTCTCCAGAACGCAAGGGAAGTATAAAAACTTATGTAAAATCATACCGACTCACGAATCCTAAAGGCATCCTGACACCTACCATACCGATCCCGTAACCACGAGATAGTGCTATACCGAAAGTCTACACTCTCTCGACACCAATCTACCACAAAGGGGAAGAAGCTCGGCGAGGAATCGCCAATAAGAGGACCCCAACATATATCGATTAAGGATCAGCGAAAGGGCATGCAGGCGCCACCTGTCGGGATGAATCGGGACCCGGAAGACCAGAAGAGTGATAGCCTATCACGGCCCCGATCCACCACGCAGGCGTGGAGAAGCACGCCGGAGGAGAGCCTCGCGACGGACCCGAAGAGGAACGAGATCCAGAGTTCCTTGGGCTGCCGTATCGTTCGTTCGACATTACTGGTACCACAGATCATCTTCTTTTGGGGACCGGACAAATCGAGACGGGCAGTAGAAGGAAAGACCCGGAGGAGAAGTAGGAGAGTTTGGAGAGAGAGAGAGAGAGTTAAACCTTGAGGTGAGCCTAGCTTGTGTCCTTTTCCTCCCTCAGGATTCTCCCCTACAGGTCCCCCTTTTCTTTTGCAAACGTATTTTCTTTTCTTTTGGAATCGGTAGGATTTGTTACAGTCCCTTTAGGGACTATTTTAGAGTCTGCGTTTTTTTTTTTGGATTGTGAGTCGGTTCCGACGTTGGTCGGGTCGCGATCGGTGTAATCCCGCGCGTTTTGTGCGAAGTTAAATTAAGAGTCATTATCGATTATGCAGTTAACGTAGAATTGTTTCGAGTTTTGGATATTAGCTTCGATTGTCATTTATGCGAAGTTACGACCGCGGCTTACTGGCGAATAGAAGCCACTAGTATCCGTTTTGTACGATCTCATCGACGTAGTTTAAGATTTGAATCCCGCAAATAGAATATTGTTATTTTTCTTTTAGATCTGTCTCCTCCCGATTTATTTAAAACCATCCCGCGTTGCCGAGTGCTGACCTCCCCCGAGGTTCCCGTGCTCTCCATTGAGCCACCCCAACCTTTTTCCCGGGTTGTAGGCTACCTACAACTGGCGCCCATAGTTTTTTTTGTTTGTTCGAATCGAAACCGGGAAGAAGGTTCGGGAAGCCGCCTTGTGCCCGGAAGGTCCCGCGTCTGAGAGAGACGCTTGGACCTTTCGTCACAACAAAAACATTTTTTTCTAATTTTTTAAGGCTAAAATTTATTTTTTACAGCGAATATATCTATGAAAAAAATTGTTTTTCCAAAATAAAAAATAGGGGTCGCAACCCCTATGATCAAAAAAACATCCACCAACTAGCGTTTTTCGCAAGGAAAATTTTTCATTTTGTCCCACCGCAAAATATTCATTAGGGGCCGAAATATATCAAAAAAACCTTTTTTGGGGTCAACTTTGAGGGTGGTTTTCACCCCTTAAAAGTCTTTTACCGCAGAAACGAAAAAGTACGTGTCAATTATTTTTTCACGAACTATAACATACCAAAATTTCATTAAATTAGGTGAGGTACACCTCAGGTACCTTCCTTGTTAGAAACTGAATTAAGGGATTCATTGTTAGTCGAGAAGTGTACGATGATAATATTGGTAGTTTTAAAAATCTGTACTGCAGAACTTTTGGATACGTTGACGTCAAAGGTTTTCAGAACTTCAGAGAAAGTTGGAGAATGTAAAATTGAATTAGTGGCATGAACAGATTTCGTAACTGCGTCACGTATTGTGTCAATAATGCCTTTTACACGGCCCATACAGTTACGTATTAATTCTATTTTAGCTTTAAAGATCCTATTTGAGCATTGATCAATGGGTATGTCCTTTTGGGCCAATATGGATTAAGTAGTCACCGTAGTATTGAGAGGGTATTCTAGTCTAGAGGCACGAATTGTGGTCGTTTTTTCGAGCTCTGTAAATATAAAATAAAGAATATTTTTACTATCCATTTTTTATCATTCGTTTATTGATACTTCAAAATTTAAGATGTTATGAGCTGGCAAAGTGGGGGGTCCAAAAAAAGAGTATTCTGGCGTACAAGGTTTGATCCCTTCTAGTCATCTGAAACAAAAAAGTCCAACGGATTCTTAATTAATAAAGATCTCGCTATGGGCTCATCCATGGACAAGTCAACAAAACATTTGTTCACAAAATGGCGGCCGTTTGAAAAAACGGTGTCGTCAAGAGTAAAATAAATAGAAATCGGCCGTTTGAAAAAACGGCCTCCATTTTATAAACAAATTTTATTTTTACTTTTATTTTTAATTTTATTTTCTACGAAAAAAGTAAATGTGGTATAATAACAGTTTTTCAGGTTTTACGGGAGATTTCTGAGCATTATTCTAGTATTCAATCATACCCGATAGCCTGAATTTACGAAAGAATCGCGGGAAGGAAAAAAAAAGACGTAAATTAGGGTAACAGAACCAATAAGTGAATAGTTTCGTCAAAGAGCATTTTAAAATGAATAGTGATAATTATATGATATCCTGAATGATTTCTGCCTAGTACCATTGGGTTCTTTATAATTCATTTCATTAATGTAAAAATAATTTGTGTTCAAAATTAGGCATTATTTAAAAAAAAATTAAAATATATTACAAAACATTATTGGCCAGTAAGTGAATGGTATGAACTAGTGAGTGGATGCGCGTGTCCCAATGAGTGAATTAAATATTACTTTTGTTCAGTATCATCAGTTTTTTTATATTATTTATAAAAATATATAACTATTTAATTAATGATTTGATAATTAATCAATATTTATTACAATAAAATCCAAATTTTGTTATTTTGATTGCAAATAACATTAATTCAACACTTAATAGCAAGAATACTTAAATGTTGCTTCAATTTTCACAATTTTGTACAGGATATGATTATTTTTGTACAAATACAATTACTGTTTCTGATGTTGTGATTTCCTTTTTTTTCTAATATTATTGTTTGCCTTCGGTACATTTTCCTCAAATTTTTTCGTACTTTTCATTTTTTTTCTTTTCGTTAGTTTTGCCATTACACAGAAATAATTATTAATTAAATAAGTACTATTACTAACTAACTCTAATTACTATTAATTTGATTCTATTTACTTTACATCTTACATCTTAAGAGCTACGACTAGTCGCTGCATCTAACCTCGAAATTCACTTGCGCATAAACATGCGTATTCACTCACTGGTACCCGACGATATCAAGCTCTACTTCACTAGTAGTTGAGTACATTCATTCACTAGTCATTAGTATAATTTATGGTACCAATGAATGAATGATACAAAAATTAATAATTTGAAAGTTATAATAAGTATTAATGTCAGAAATCCATCTTAAACATTAGAATAATCAATTATTTTTAATGCAGATTCATTAGCAAGTCCTGAACGTGTCACGTTATTTAATAATAGGTTTTCCAAAAATTGTTTCATTCGTGCCGTTGTGCATAAAATTCCCCCATTTTCGCGAATATGTCCACCACGTGCACGTCTCATCTTCCCTTGGACGCCAGCCAGTGTCTACCTGGCTGTGCTGAATGCTGAAAAGCTACAAAAGAGAAGAATTGGGAACCGGTCGAATAAATAAAAAACAAGAACTCCCGGAATCTATTAACATCCGGCTCTCTATTGCCGATCAATAAGAAAATGAACAAAAATAAAATGAACAAAAAGAAAGTCTTAATTCGGAATACAAGGTAAAGCCGGAGCACCGGTAAAATATTCTTTTACAAAACAAATAAAAATAAAGATAGAAAATAAGAATAATAACAAGATTCTACCTCGAATAAGGGTCTCGATCCGGGAGAAATTCCGGCGATCGGACTTCATCCGGTGTGCCACAAAATGGCGGCCGGAACGCAACCGGCTCGCCCGCTCCTCTCTCGTACTCACACACTCTCTTTCTAGCTCACACAAACCCGGGAGGAACTCCCGGAGACGCCGGGAAGCTCCCCTGGGCAACAGGCCCGGTCCGGACGTCCGAAACCGGGTGTTAACAATAAAAGAAAAGAAATGAAATGGGAAAGGGACGCCCCCTTTCACCCCCGGAACTCTTCCGGCCACGAGCCGGACGAACAAAATCAAAGATAACGAAATAAAAGAAAGAAACTATAAAAAAACAAAGCGAGAAGCTTCCACTAAGCCTCGCCCACGAACCTTGTTTCCCAAAAATCTTCCACGAGACTTGCTCTCCTCTCTTTCTCTAAGTCAGCGTCTCCGTGGCTCTCTCCAAAGACCAAAAAGATGGCGGCAACACGGGCGGTCGACGATGCGTCCTTCCTGGGCGTCGTCGAACACGAGAATCAATCTTCCATCCGGCTTCTCGAAGAGGGGGAAGTCGATCGTGGGTCGACGAAGCGCCAGATACTCCGCCGGCCCGTACGGTGCTGCCCTCCGTAGTACTAGGCTCCGTACTAGTTGAGGCGGGGTGGTTCAAAACCGGGGTCTCCCGGATTACGGCTTCCCGGGCATCTACTCCTCCGGACGGTCCGGGTCCCGGTCTGGAAGGTTCCCCGCTGGAACCGGGGTAGCATCGGTGGTTTTTCCCCCGTCCTTGTGGTTGCGGGGGGGTCTCTCCTTCCTCGTGAAGGCCGGGACTTGAATTGGCTCCCGGTTCTCGCGCAGCAAGTTGGCCGCTGGTGTTCCAGGATCTAGCGACTTCTCCCGTTGCTCCTGCGGTCGATTCCCGATCGATACCTCGGCGTAGCATGTAAAAAAGAGAGCGAGCAGCGAACTGACAGAAACGAGGTTATGTACGATTGCCCAGGGGATACGGCGGTGCCTTACCGGTTCACCGGGATTGGAGTTCCTCGATTCCCGCGTTACAACCCTTACTTTGTATTTGAAGAAAACTAGATTTTTTATGCTTTTTTTCTTTATAAAAACCAGGATATGAACTGAAAAAAATAAAGAAAAGCATTTCCGTTTACTCTATCGAATATTCCAGTTGTCGTGTTTCAGGATTTTTTACGCAACCGCCCCCAAATATCGCTAACTACCCCTTAAAATAATACATCGCATGTAATGATGAAAACAATTTTTTTTCTTGAGATTTATTACACGTGGAAACAGAATGTAATTTATATAAAAAACAATCATTTTATACATTTTTTTGTAATATAGTAGAATAAAAAGGGTGATAACAGTCACCCCCCGAAGTGAATTATTCAATATAACTCGATTTTTATTAATATTTTTTAATGGAACTGATTAAATATTATTTTTGAAGGGAAGATTTATCCTTTCTTACGAAGGGATTTTTTACGAAACCGCCCCCAAATACCGCAAATTACCCCTTAAAGTAATACAGCGCATGTAAATGATGAAATAAATTGTTTTCCTTAAAATTACTTAAATTTAATAAGTTAGTATTTAATATTGTTTTAATATTATATTAAAGTTACCTTTTTGTGACTATTATTATAGTTTCGCATTATTATTATTATTTTGTGAATTGTAATATTGAAAGAAAATTTGAATATTTATAGTTTTTTCGAGAAAAAGTAATAATAATAATAATGATAGTAATGAGAAACTATAATAATAGTCACAAAAAGGTAACTTTAATATAATATTAAAACAATATTAAATACTAACTTATTAAATTTAAGTAATTTTAAGGAAAACAATTTGTTTCATCATTTACATGCGCTGTATTACTTTAAGGGGTAATTTGCGGTATTTGGGGGCGGTTTCGTAAAAAATCCCTTCGTAAGAAAGGATAAATCTTCCCTTCAAAAATAATTTTTAATCAGTTCCATTAAAAAATATTAATAAAAATCGAGTTATATTGAATAATTCACTTCGGGGGGTGACTGTTATCACCCTTTTTATACTACTATATTACAAAAAAATGTATAAAATGATTGTTTTTTATATAAATTACATTCTGTTTCCACATGTAATAAATCTCAAGAAAAAAAAATTTTGTTCATCATTACATGCGATGTATTACTTTAAGGGGTAGTTTACGATATTTGGGGGCGGTTGCGTAAAAAATCCTGAAACACGACAACTGAAATATTCGATAGAGTAAACGGAAATGCTTTTCTTTATTTTTTTCAGTTCATATCCTGGTTTTTATAAAGAAAAAAAGCATAAAAAATCAAGTTATTTTCAAATATAAAATAAGGGTTGCAACCCCTTGGTTCACAAATACACCTTAAATCTTCGACTTCTTACGAAAAATATTTTCTACTTTGTTTTATTAAAAAATATCAATTAGAAGCCGAGATATGATAAAAAAACGATTTTCGGATAAAACTTAGGGGTGGTTTTCACCCCTTTAAAGCGAGTTACCGCACATAAAAAAAAATACGTGTCTCTTAGTTTTTCGAGTACTACAATATATCCAAAAATTATTGAAATCGGTGAGGTCGGGTTGGAGACCTTTCCTTGTGAGAGTCCTTCAGAATGGGAGTCTCCTCTGAATCCCCCGTTGGTTGGTCCGATGGAGGCTTGGGCTCGCTCGCCCAATTCTACCCACTGCGCAACAGTGCGATTTTGTTTCCTTTACTTTCCTCTGAAAAGAATTTCGAATAAAAGAAACAATCGGAAGTACTACGAGAAGACGAACAAAATTGAACAGACAAGCTCTTGGCGAGGATAGGCAAGGGAGCGGTGACGTAGCTTTATATTTTACGGAAACGCAAGTTATGTCGTGCGACATTACCATCCGAACTTTCCTCGCTTAGCTCGTCTTGACCAGCTACTTTACTTGTCCTACCACACGGGGAACTGTTTTGAAAAGTTGTGAGAGTTTCCGGGAGCATTCGGAAGTGGTTTGATAAATGATACCAAGTCGTCCACATGAACTTTTCGCACCAACTCATTATCTGGGTGCTTTAAGGGGGGGGGGTATAACGGGTCTAAAAAAGACACTTTTTTACGAATTTTTTTTAAAGAGACTATTGGAATTATTTAATTGTAGTTTAATGCATATTATTGTTTAACATTTAAAGAACATTTGGTAATTTTTTCGTGAAAAAATATTAATCAGCAGGCCAGTGACAGCGAATTGACGGAGGACACTTTTAAAAAAGTCGTTCTGCGGTGCGCACGCTAACTCGTCACAGAATCATCTGAAACACAAATAGTTCGAAAAAATGATTAATTTAGAAGCAAATCTAGGTCTGAACTTGTTCCTTTTATTTTTAAAAATTTTTTTCAATTTTTGGCGGTTGGTTGATGTCAAAACCACGATATTTACACAAAAAATGGCGACATTTTGTAGCTGTAAAATCAGTTTGAAGCAAAAAAAAGGGCTTTGTCGGGACCTGGTAAAATATGTGATGTAAAACTATGCTAAATTTCAATCCGATCGGTGCAGAAGTTTTTGAGATATCTTGCGCACCGATTTCAAAAAAGTAGTTTCGAGAAAAACGCGTTTAAAGTTTTGAACTATAAAAATTAGAAAAAAATGTTTTTTTCATACTTACACTGAATCGTCGATGCCAGCACCATAAAGCAAGGTACGTGCTGCACTCGCCATATTTAAGTCTCACGTAACTTTTTTAGGCATTACCTTTTTTGAAAATATAATTTCAAAATTATAAGATTAGCTGCACAAAATCACCAAGTATACGATCGATCCACTGAATGTCTACGACACAACTGAGTCTACTGACCGAAAAACCGTTAGAAATGAAGACTACCCCTAAACTTCACAAAGGGAACAAAATTTGAAAGAGAAGGAAGCAAGTACACCGGCTACCTGCCTGCCGCTCTCGGCCCGTTCAAAAGGGGCGCAGCGCACAGCTGCGTATCTTCCTCAGTTTTTCTCCAAATGACCTGAGATTTTGGGAAAATATTTCTAAGAAGTTATACTTTTATATAAAAAATTTTTTAAAAACTGATTTTTTAAAGTGGTTATACCATACCCCCCTGCCCTTAAATTGACAACGGTAGGCGAAAGAAACTTTTCAACTATGTAAAGGCCCAGATATCTGGGTATAAGTTTGGCGGCAAAATGATCAGCCCCGCTCGACAAGTAGCGGACACGCTTCATCACCTTGTCTCTAGCTTTAGAGGGCGTATCGCGGCGAATTTTGTTAAAATAACGCGTGCGCTTTGCTAAGGCGGCACTCATGTGCTTCCTGACTAAATCTTGTAACGCGGAAAGCCTTTTTACACGATGCAACCACGTATTCAGATTGGTAGGTGAAAGGTGTTCGGGAGTAGCTTCACTCGGTAAGACACGCGATAGTTGAGGATGTCTACCAAAGTTTAAAAACCCGGGAGAGGCTTTGGTAGTAGAGTTCTCGGCGGTATTAAAGGCAAGGGCAAATTCGTGTAAATGGAGGTCCTAATTGCGATGATCATTTCTAATGAAAGAAATAATCATGGCTTTCAAAACCCGGTTCACACGCTCGACGGTAAGGAAGTAGCAGTTGCTGCGTAGACGCCTTGCGTGTCGGATGTATACATGTAATCCAATGGCTTTGTTTGCCTTGGTTTGCTTACCCTGGAGTATACCTATACTCCCTGTTTATTTCTCATATAAGTTTTACTGGACAAATTAATCCTAGTCACGTGGCCCCTCTTGTTGTATACCGCTTTCCCACCTGCGGCTCCCTGCCCGACAGCGTGGGCTTTGTGTTGTGCATCCCATCTACGATTCCTAGAAGCACCCTCTTTCAAATGTCGTAAAAAAATGGCCTCCTCTTCCACGAAAAGGAAAAACCAGATAGATAATAGGAAAACTTACTTACCGACAACCGACTCTGCAGAGTCTTACAAAATTCTCAAAAGATCTACTTTTGAGATGGATAAATTATACAGGCAAGCCTGTAAAGATGGCCTCCTTCAAAATAGAGGGACCTACTCAGCGACCCCTAACCTTACCAATAGCAGATCTAAGGCTCATCCACCGACGCCGGAACATCCACGCACCTCACAAAACACACCTACTACACAAATACCAAACGCGGAACCATCTACTTCAACAGCGGATCAATGGCAGTTACCAAAAAAGTTCGTAAAGTGATCAGAGATCTCCCCAGTTGTTTCTTCTCAAAACATCGCAGATATCAACAATTTTGAAATGCTGTCAGAGGAGGCGGACATAAATGCGAACATCGCTTTACCGGACAACACGGTCCCAACCATAGTAAACAAAAACTCCCGAACCGCCACCAATCTTCACCATAAATTCTAAACGCTCCCTACTGACTGCAATGCTTACTAATGGCAAATTAACAAAAGATGATTTCACCATCAAGGAAACAGACATTAACACCCACACCATCATAACAAATATTATAACCTTGAATAAGTTCTCGCTACTTTTTTGTCAAATTTGATGGTTTATTTAAAGTATGTGGTAAAAAACACATCACTCAAAATATTGCCCATTGTTAGCCACTACTTTCTCCCATCTTTCTGGCAGCATATGAATTCCACGACGGAAAAACGACACTTCTTTTGAGGCTATCCAAGAATCGAGCCATTTCTGGATATCTTCATAAGAATGGAAGCGTTGCTCTCCCAGGCTGTGCCATCGAACGAAACAAATGATAATTTGAAGGGGAGATGTCCGGTGAATACGGCGGGTGGGGCAGGACTTCCCATTTAAGCGTTTCCAAGTAGGTTTTTACCGGCTTTGCAACATGTGACCGAGGGTCGTCATGTAGCAAAATCACCTTATCGTGTTCATGTTCGTATAGCGGCCGTTTTTCCTTCAGGATTCGGCTCAGACGCATCAATTGCGGTCAATACCGATCTCCCGTGATTGTTTCGTTTGATTCCAGCAGCTCATAATAAATTATACCCTGCTGACCCCACCAAATGCAGAGGAGAAGCTTCGAACCATGGATATTTGGCTTTGCAGAAGATGTTGACGCATGTTCGGGCTTACCCCACGATTTCTTACGTATAGAGTTATCGTACCGTATCCATTTCTCATCGCCACTCACGATACGATGCAAAAAACTTTTTCTTTTTTGCCGCTGAGGCAACTGTTCACACGCAAAAAGACGTCTTTCCACATCTCTCGGCTTCAAGTCGTAAGGCACCCAATGCTCTTGCTTTTGGATCATTCCTAATGTTTTCATACGTTTCGAACCTGTTGTGTCGTCTACTCCTAATGATTTTGCAAGTTTAGCTAGCGTCTGACATGTGTCTTTATTCAGTAATTCCTCCAATTCTTCATCTTCAAACTTTTTCGGTGCGCCAGAGCGTTCTTTATCTTCGAGCTCAAAATCATTATTTTTGAAGCGTCGAAACCAATCTCTGCCTGTCATTTCCGACAGAGCATGCTCTCCACAAGAATTCTGTGTGCTTCAGCTGCAGATTTTTTTTTAATAAAACAGGGCAACAAAATTCCCCACAAATACCCTTTACTTGGCACAAAACTCGACATGTTTAAAATTAAGAAGAGAAACGTTATTTACACTGTGGAGAACTAACATATACTGAAGTTCAAGTTTACCAACAGTACTTCTTTGTAGATGTGTTGTGATTTGCGCTTGCTTGAAATTACACGCATATAGTGCTGGTGGTATCATTTTTTAGTAAACAACGAGAACCTATTCAAGGTCCTAATAATATTACCAATTGCAATATCACCAAAGACATTGTCATCTCAAATAAACAAGACTACTATACGTACACAGTGAAAAATTCAGTGCCAAAATCATTAACTTTAAAAGGTGTTAAAGAGGATTTCTCGACTGAAGATCTTTTATCAGAATTCAAAGAATACAATTCAAACAATCTCGAATTTATAAAAATTTCAAAGTTATACTTCAATGAGTCAGATAACTCTAAATATATTCACATTGCGCAAATCTCCAGTATCAGTAAACCTGCTTTCAAAATTAAGAACTTAGCTTTCCAAAGAGTTCGCTGGAAATTTCTTTTAAAAAAATCCGTATTCCAGTGTAAAAATTGCCAGAAACTGGGGCACTCAAGCTCAAACTGTAAATTACTGTTCAAGTGTGCCAAGTGCGCGGAAAACCACGGTCCCAATGCATGCAAACTCACATCCAACACAGACAAAAACGCGTTCAAGTGTATAAATTGTGGTCAATCTGGTCACCCTGCCTCGTACAAAGGTTGTCCTTACTTTAAATTTGCCAATGCACTGAACCATCAACGCATAGCAGCAAAAACTTCCACCATGCACTCAAAAATTAATAATATAGCCAAAACAGTTAACCCTTCACTGTCGTACGCGCAAGTATCCAGCAAATCGATCTCGCATACCATCCACCAACCTCAAATGCTGCACGCTCCTGCTGTTCAACAAAATACCTACTGATCTCGACCGGCTCACTCTCATCTACCACCAGCTGTTTCGGCACACCCTCAGCATCTTGCAAGACCTCCTTCCAAAGGTTTCCAGTGGCAATTTTATTATATGCCTTACGACAGTTCAACCTAGGTTGCAGAGTTTAAATCGGAAATCGCCTCCATCATCTCCAGCCAGCTCAAAGAACTAACATCCAAAGTGGCTTCCAATACGAAAAAAATTAATTATATTTTTAACTCGCTTTTTTCAGACACCCCTTAGTTTATGGCTTCATCACCCATCTCCTTTCCCGAGTTCTACTGATCGTGCCAACCAATTCTCAATTTAAATATTACCGCTATAAATGTAAATTCTCTAATTTCTAACCAAAAACATTTTGAACTTTTCGAATTCACCACAAGAAACAAACTTTATATTGTACTAATCTCAGAAACTAAACCTAGTGCTAAATATAAACAAAATTTTAAAAACTACACACTTATCAGAAACGGCAGATTTAACTCATTACAAGGAGGTGGCACAGCCATACTCATTCGCAACGACCTCTACGCTCACTTTAGCATCGAAACCGTAACCTCACCTTCATCTAACTCAACAAAATCTTAGAATACAACATCATTAACCTTAACGTTAGCAATAACAAAAAACTTTTTGTAATTAGTACTTACGCTACAAACGACAATCGATCGCTATTTACTACCGAACTTCGTACACTATTTGCTAATCTCTACCTTCACTGCCCTCACAACTACTGCATTATAGCTGGTGATCTCAATGCCAAACAAACCCATTGGGGCGACCTCACTAATAATGAAAGGGGCCGCTACCTATCCAACTGGAAGTCAAACTACGGCCTATCCTTTAAACTTAATATTCTTTCACTCTCGGAACCCACCTATAAGCCCGCAAACTCCTTTCTTGACATATGCCTACACGACGCTCGACTTAACATCTCAAACCTAAAGAAAATTAATACTCTACCCTATGATAGTGACCATGACGCTATTCTTATACAACTTAAACTTCCACATACCCCAATCAAACCCGAACTTCCAAACGCTCCCTCACGCAGAATTCTAAATTTTAAAGCCACTAAATGGAATTGTTTTACAAAAAACCTCTCTGACTCTTATTCCAATCCTCCCCCAGATGACTCCAATCTTACCATTGCTGAAATTGACTATCATATACACAACCTTCATACCTTAATCACTAGTTCCATAACTAAAACTGTCCCTAAGTTTAAACCTATTCAAAGACTGCACACGTTCATTAACAAAAAAATTCTAAAGCTTCAGAAACAAAAAAATATCCTAATTAATCTGATTTCCAAACTCCGGCGCAACGACCCACGGGGTAATACCCCCCTCTCTCGTTTGGCTCACTCCATAGTTACTCTTGTCCATAACGCCTTAAATAAATAATTCCGTTCCTCCACTGAAAATCAATGGAATAGGAAACTTAAAAAAATCAATCACAAAGATCCTGCCTTGTTTTTTCCTAAAATCAATAACATGCTACGTCCTACAGATCCAATTTCCATAGGAGACCTTCACCTGCAGCTAACTGACAACATTATTAGAAGTTTAAAAAGTAAAATTCCTAATCCTCTCTCTCAAAACGATCAACTCATCTTCACTAACCCAGATGACAAACTCAACATCCTAGGAGCCTACTACGAATCGATTAACTCACCTCCACATCTCAACAAGAAGACCCAACTTTGAGACATAGTAGAAACGAAAGCCAATTCCATCAATAACAACCTCACCTCAATCAAATCTAACAAACACACAATCACATCCTTTTCTAAAAACAATTCAGCACTCCATCCTGTCCCCAATAATAATGACAAAATCTACAATCTCGCTAACATCCCACGCATCGACAACTTTTTAATAAAAATCGCTCGAAACTATTTTTCCAATCTTAAGCTAATTGACAATAATCTCATAAACAACCTTGCCACAACCTATGATCTGCTCACCACTCAGAACAAATCATCGGGATATCTCACACTCCAAGACTTTTTATATTTTGATAATTTAGGTATTATCCAAAATGAAAACAATATCCCACTTCTCTACCACTGGAAGCGCAACAAAGCCGACAAACGGATTAAATTCACCAGTCTGGACCGGCACAACAACCGCAACGCTTTCTCATACAGGGTGTCCAAAAAGTCCCGGAACACTTTAATAATTTTCCAGGTAAACTGATTTTGGACAAGGTCAAGGTCAATCTAGAGGTAACTTTTGTCAAGGAATTTAATAGTGACCTTGGAATTGACCTTGGGTTTGACTTTCAAGGTTATTTCAAGGTCAACTTTGTTTTTTCAAATAGAAACCCCTATTTTTGACAACGGAAATCGGAAGAGCAGAAAATTTTACGTCCAAACATGTACTCAAGTCATGGGTCAAGGATGACCTTGATGGTCACACAAGGTCATTTAACCACGAACAAGGTCCGGAAACCTCTTGGCATAGGAAATTCTCAATTTTTGTACCACAGAAGCTATTACCTTTATCAAGGTGCACGGAGCGGTGACGCTCTGCACGACCTTGACGATGCCCTTCAAGGACATTTTACTTTGAATTTTCTTATTTACTTTTAGCATTACCCAGGAACAACGACGTGGACGTAGTAAAATCTGTTCCCTTTGGGGTGCTTGATTAACGTGAGTCCCCTTGCCTCTCACGATTGGGGTGCTTGATTAGCGTGAGTCCCCTTGTCTCTCACGATTGGGGTGCTTGATTAACGTGAGTCCCCTTGCCTCACTTGGACTGCAATTTTTTACTTTAACTGCTCAAATTGACCTCCATTTACTTCTTGACAGTAAGCTAACCGGTGGTAAAAAGCATCAACTACGTTTTGGATCATTTCCGTAGGAGTAAGCGCTGATTCATCAATAATTCTTTGCCGTAATTCGTCTAAATTTTGAGGTTTTGTTTTGTATACCCTATCTTTTAAGTAACCCCAAAAAAAATAATCAAGAGGTGTTAAGTCAGGTGATCTAGCTGGCCATTCTATAGTACCTCTCCGCCCTATCCATCGATTGAAAAAAACTTCACCTAGGAAATTACGAACGTGTCGTGCATAGTGGGGTCCCGCACCATCCTGTTGAAACCATGTATTCTCAAAGTTGGCCCCAGCTATTTCTCTAATTGGAGGAACTATTTGGTTTCGTAGCATATCTTCATAGTTTTGTGCATTTAAGTTACCATCAATAAAAAAAGGTCCTATGATTCTGTTGTTGAGAATTCCAGCCCAAACATTTAATTTTTGTGGATATTGTGATTTGTCTTCTCTAGTCCAATGAGGATTATTATCTGACCAATATCTGCAGTTATGCCTATTTAAGGTTCCATCAAGTTGAAAAGTCGCCTCATCTGAGAATGCTATATTGTATGAAAATTCAGGATTTTCAATTATGCGTTCCATTATGTCTTCACAAAATTCAACACGACGATCGAAATCGTCTTCATTCAACTTATGAACCAGATTAACTTTAAATGGATGGAATTTGGCTCTTTTTAATATGTAATGTACTGACGATTTGCTAACGTCATGTTCTTGACTAACCCTACGAATAGAATTATGTGGGTCCTCAATGATTGATAGCATAACGTTTAATGAAGTTTCTTCATTTGATGCTGAATTTGGTCTGCCTGGTCTAGGTAGATCATTGATAGTACCGTGATCATTAAACCTTGCAATGGTTCTTGACACCGTTGAAAATGATATTGGAGTTCTAGCAACTCTAAAAGTTGCATTGAAAAGATTCATTACTCCCCTAACAGATCGTACCATTTCGCCCCAACCTCTCATCATAAGAAGTGATATTCGTTCTCTTTCATTAAGTCGATTCATTTTGACTAATCTAACAAATTAAACCTTACCCAAACGCCGATCACAGTGATCAAGATTTCAAGAAACAATTTTAATACGATCAAGTGTAAAAACTATCCGATCCTGTTATCACAGTGAAGAGCGTAAACTTAGAACGGAGAAAAATGTTTTAAAAAAAATTAAAATAGTAATTTATTTTGAAGCTCTACTGCTTATTTACTTATTAATGGTACTTTGAATTAATAGAAATATTTTGTATGTAAAATAAACTCTAAATTCAATACTTGTTTAAGTTCCAGTTCAAAATCACGTTCAAAATTATAAAGCTTCAATTTATCAATTTTAATTAAATTTTTAAAGAAAAGAATGAATTTTATTTACTTTAATGCAATTAGAGAAATAGCTCAATTTGAGCAGTTAAAGTAAAAAATTGCAGTCCAAGTGAGGCAAGGGGACTCACGTTAATCAGCACCCCAATCGTGAGAGGCAAGGGGACTCACGCTAATCAAGCACCCCAAAGGGAACAGATATTACTACGTCCACGTCGTTGTTCCTGGGTAATGCTAAAAGTAAATAAGAAAATTCAAAGTAAAACGTCCTTGAAGGGCATCGTCAAGGTCGTGCAGAGCGTCACCGCTCCGTGCACCTTGATAAAGGTAATAGCTTCTGTGGTACAAAAATTGAGAATTTCCTATGCCAAGAGGTTTCCGGACCTTGTTCGTGGTTAAATGACCTTGTGTAACCATCAAGGTCATCCTTGACCCATGACTTGAGTACATGTTTGGACGTAAAATTTTCTGCTCTATCGATTTCCGTTGTCAAAAACAGGGGTTCCTATTTGAAAAAACAAAGTTGACCTTGAAATAACCTTGAAAGTCGAACCCAAGGTCAAATCCAAGGTCACTATTAAATTCCTTGACAAAAGTTACCTCTAGATTGACCTTGACCTTGTCCAAAATCAGTTTACCTGGAAAATTATTAAGGTGTTCCGGGACTTTTTGGACACCCTGTATAATCCCATCATTGCGAATTGTGATCATTTTGATTATTCTCGCCTATCTAAGGACAAATACTTCTGGCTAAAGCCAACCAATCATACCCTCATGTTGCTTGCCGCCAAACGAGCCCGTCTTACTCAACATCGACTGTAACCCATACTTTATCCGTTCCAAAATCTGGTATTTAATTTTTATATTGTTAATGTCACACTCGTGTCACCCTCAATCTATACATATTGTATATACTTAGTTGTAATTAATTTTAAGCCTAGTTCCTAATCTGATATTAAGTAGTTTTAAGTTAGTTTCTTTTCGGTTTACGATACTTACTGTGGGGGTTTGTTTTCTCCTTTGATTAAATTTTTCCCTACTTTCATACTGAATCGCCGAATCAGTGCCATATAGCTATACCTTTATCTTTATTCCTTTAAAACCTACCCATATGTATTTTATTCATCCAGAGTGAGTAATACACAAATATCTTGTATTTGGTATATTCGATTCTATTGCATAGAACACTTGCCACTCAGTCCCATAAGCTATAGCCTCTTTTTTTTTATTTGTTTAATTTATAAGCTGTCAGATCACTATGTATCACTAGTGTTAACCACTCTTTAAATAAACATTTACTAAAAAAAACAGTAAGGAAGTAGCCTTCACGGTAGGGATGCAATTTTTTAGTTGCCCAAATTACGGCTAGACACTTCTTTTCCGTCGTAGTGTATTTCCGTTCGACCACGATGAGTACATGATTCACGAAAACGATAGCAAAATCGTTGGCATCAGCTTTGACGGTAAGCGGTAGCGAAAAATCAGGAGAAGCTAATACGGGAGTGGTAGTAAGGGAATGCTAGGCTCTGGAAAGCACTTTCGTGTTCCTCACTCCAAATCCATGGCTCGTTCTTATGAAAAAGTTTAACCAGCGGTAAATTCAGAACTGATAGGTCTTGACGAAATCTGGCGTAGCAGCCAACCATTCCAAGGAATCTTCTCAGCTGCTTGATGGTGGTCGGTGCAGGATAAGCAGTAAATATCCTAGATATCGTCCTTTCTTATATCCGAAGCGACTTTTCTCCCTGTTTATCTCCAGGTTGGCTTCTTTCAGCTTCTTCAGGACTCTTTCCAACCAAAAGACATGAGTCGGGAAGTCAACGGTAGTGATGATGATGATATCAATGTAGGCGAAAACGTTAGATTCCATGTCAGGAGTAAATAGTCGGTCGATAAGACTGAAATGTTGCGGGAATGTTCTCTTAAAGTGGAATAGGCCTCTTCCGGGAACAGAAAATGTGATAATTTCTCGACGTTTCGCCTCTAATGGTATCTGAAAATACGCCTGACTCAAATCCAACATTGTGATGTATTTTGCAGAGCGTAAATTGTCCAAGACGGAGTCGATATTCGGTAGGGGATACGTGTTTCCCTTCGTTACCTTATTCACCTCACGATATTCGCTACAGAAACGATATTTGTCATTAGCTTTTGGAATGAGCACTGGGCAACTAGATCACGGGCTCTCGGAAAGCTCGCTAATATAGTTAAGAAGGCAGTAATTTTTGTTACGCAAAATTTCGTCAACTTCAGCGCGAGCCGCTTAAAGGACTTTGGAAGATACTCTTCGGGAGAATTGCCTGATCGGCGCACTTGCTCCTACGTCGATTTTGTGTTTTGCGGAATTTGTAGTTCCCAAATTCTCCGGAAGGTGGTAGGGTGGAATCCAGCAATTGTTCCAATTGTTGATGTTGCAGTTAGCTCCTGAATTCCAGGGTAGGCGGAAGTTTTTCCTCGAGCGTCTTCAAGTTTCGGTCGTAGAAAGGATATGACTTCCCTGCTCTAGGAGACCAGGTTCCCTTCTTGAATACAATCGTAGCCCAAAGTAGGAACTACGCGGAAGGCAGTAATTTTTGGAATTTCCTCGATAGCGATATTCATTTTCACAGTCCTCGTAACAGAAGCGGTTTCGTTGTTAGCGACGAACACGGCGAAATCCACGGGAGTAAATCGATCTTTTATTAGACACCCTGGCCTTTCTCCCAGGTAACTATGTGTAGCTTCTGAGTCTGCTAATACCAGGAATGATTGATCCTCTACCTGTAAGGAAAAGAAGAATCGGGTTCCCTTTTGGTGTTTTACGCCTCTTGCGCACTGACAATCGGAGAATCTTTTTGAGGTAGTTTGAGAATCGGCACTTCCCTTGGCGGTAGCTTCTCGAAAGACTCTAGTTCTAACGGTAGTCCCTCAGACTGCGGTAGCTGCCCGGAAAGCGGTAATTCGGTAGGGGCCCTGTGAGGTGCTGAGGGAGCAGGTACCTCTACCGCTGCCTTCTTCTTCCGTTTTCCCCCCTGACAGCGAGCGCAGCTAGAAACGTAAACACCTAGTTCTCTGCAACGGTAGCAGAAGGTACCTCGATCCTCTTGACAATGTTGTGATACCTATGTCCAGGTTGGTGGCTGTTTTAGCATCAGTTGTCCTTCGATGTTTCTCAGGAATTCGTGGAGGATGGTCGTCGTCCTTCAGCTTTCCTTATCGCTAATTTTAACGGAAGCAGGTTGGCATCGACAGTAGTTTATCGTTATGCTGTTACAACTTGGTAGGTTCTCCTTACAGGAGGTTACACGGCAGCGATCACTCGTCGTACACTGACGAAGGAGGTCGTCTCCCGATCCGATGAGTCGGATCGTTTCTTCTGGACGGATGACCTTTCTCGGTGAGATATCTTCTTCTTCCTCTTGGTTGTAGCCAGTATCCTCGGTGATTCTCCCGACGAAACGGACGCTATGGAAGTGGTTTCGGAAGTGTTACGGCGGAATTTACCTGTAGGTTCGTCCGGAAGGTAAGCAGTACTTGGTAGAACACAATCGGCAGCGAGGAACGTGGACGGTAATTTTTCTCACATTGGAGGAGAGCTTCTACCTCTTTTGCCTTCCTCTTCAGTTCCTTAAAACTGAAGATCTGGCGTCGGTTGATCTCCCGATGGTAGCGAGGGTACAGGTTAAAACAGGCGAGATCTAGTTGTTTCTTCAGCTGTAGTCTGGGCCTCAAATGGTCCATCGCAACTCAGAGTTTGGCGATGTAATCGACCACTTTTTGTTTCTCTCCTTGCGTCCTCCAGTGGACGTAATTCCTGAGGTGTAGCTGATACTTCTCGCTGGAGAAATGCCCACGGAAGGGCTGTAAAAAGGTATCCCACGGCGTCCATGTGGTGCTTTCGCTGCGATGCGAAAGCATCACAAATTTGCTGGAATTGACCGCAGGATCTCGGTGGGAGTGAGACCGGCAGCGTTACCACATTCTTCTAATCTGGCAATAAAATCCTCGGGATCCTCGGCAGGTTTTCCAGCGAACGATATATTCCACTTCTTTGGAACATCGTAAGTTTTCGCTGTAGTGGTAAACGTCGTAGTTCCGGAAGGACAGGTAGTCCAGCGAGAGTTGTCAAAAGTGCTTTTCAGCGGGAATTGGGCGGGATTTCCGGAGGTTTCCTTATTTTCGGAGGAGTTTGTTTGCGTTCTACTGTCCTCAAATCGCGGAACGGTGCCAGAGACAATTCGCGTACTATTTAGGGGTTCACGGCCCTTCCGACGAGTAGAACGGATTCGGGAGTAGATACCGCCAGGTGCTAATATCGCGGTACCTTCCTCAAACGCAACGCGGCTCGTTACTATCATTCTAAGATTTAGAACCTTCAATTACGTATTAAGCGCTAATATAGAGAAAATGTATCGGCAAGTGCTCATACATCCCGATGACAAAAAATATCAACGAATTTTATGACGTAGATATTCAACTTTATCCATAAAAACTTACGAACTAAATACGGTCACATACGGAATTGCATCAGCCCCGTTTCTGGCAATTAAATGCCTTCAACAATTTGCAGACGGTGAAGGACAGAATATTCCATTAGTAGCTAGAGTTTTAAAAACAGATTTTTATGTGGACGATGTCCTTACTGGCGCTCACACCTTTGAAGAATCCGTTTCTTTAGGAAACCAACTCATGGATCTATTGACATTAGGAGGATTTCATCTTTGCTAATGGTGTTCCAAGGAACCACAGCTTCTGCAAGGTTGAGAAGAAGGAAGCATTAATAAACAGTTATTCAATGAAGATTCAACAATTAAAACTTTGGACCCTTACTGGAATTCAAATATTTACGCCATTATGTATACCATCAGTTCTGATGAGACGTCAGGCAGGATTACAAAAAGACAAATGCTTTCTAATATCACGCAGTAATTCGACCTTTTACGTCTTTTAAGTCCTGTAATTGTGAAAACGAATGTTCAAATGCAACACATGTGGAAGCAAATTAAATTGGGATAAATTTATTCCTATTGACTTCCATTCAACCTGGATAAAATACAAAAAGCAGCTTCCACTCCTAAATGATTTGGCGATTACAAGGAAAATCATCTTGAGCAATTACAAAAATGTTCAATTTCTTGGATTTTGTGATGCCAGTAAAGCTGCGTGTGTTGCCTATTTGTATTTATCCTCAAGTGATGTTGACTGTCAACACTCTACTCAGCTTAATTGTGCCAAGTCCCGAGTCGCACCTCTGAAGACAATAACGCTACCAAGACTCTAACTCTGCGCTGCTACATTGCTAACAGTACCCTACAAATAGACGAAGGATTTACTACAAGTCAACATCCATAAAACTTCTTCTCCATAAATCTTCTGGTCGGATTCATTAATTACTCTGCATTGGATAAAAACGCCATCAAGTCTACTAAAAATCTTCGTCAGCAATCGAGGTTCTACAATTCAAGATTTACTGCTTCACATGATTGGAGATACGTACTGTGACGAGCTTCATGCCTAACCCGGCGTAGATCGGGTCTCGGACATACAGGCGAGAGGCATCAAGAGGGGAGAGGATTTATTTCGAGCGCTTCACACTTTTCCTTCGATTTCAGATTGGGAAAATACCACGGACCTGAAGGACGGTGCATGAGCTAAGTTTCTGGGAAAGGGGTGTGAAGCCGAAAAGAGCGGGGGAAATCATGTCATTGGCCATCTTACTACGGTAAATCCCTGGTGCCATCTATTGAAAACGCGGTGGTATATAAGGCGGGATTTTGATCCTAAAAATAAATTAGGTTGTAAATTAGGAAATGTTGGATTTATCTAATAGTAATCTATTTAATAAATTAAGTGTTTTGTACTTTGAAGTTAAAGCAATGTCTTTTCATTTTTAATGAGATCAAACCTGAGTCATTCTATTAGTTTATAAAAAAAAACTTTGTTTGCATATTCAACTTCATTTTTTAATACGAGCGCAATTACACACAACTTTCTTTTTTATATATGTTGTAGAAGACATCGAAGCAGATCATATGTTTAAAATTAAGATGTCGCGATTTTGTGTTCCTTAAGGTCAAAAAGCCGCCTTATGGACCCTCTTCTTTAAATATTTTGAAGGGTATAGCCGAATAAGGGGGTCAAAAGTGCCCCTAAACCAAATTGTATGTACAAGGTCATTCGATAGGTTTCCGAAAAAGATTAATTTGTGCCAAATTTCAGCTCTGTATCTCAACCTGGGGAACAGTAATGGCCAAAATTCGAAAATCTTGTTTTTGCGTAATTTAGCCCATGCAATCGTGAGAAAAATTCTGAAAAAAAATCAGAGTCATTTTGGTTACAGAGACACATATTACAGAATTTTAACCCAAAATTTAAGTCGTAAAAAATAAAAAACGTAAAAAAATTTCGAAAAATGCCCATTTCGTATTGAAGGAGCCGCGGAACTATAATCATATTTTAATAGGAAATGCATATTCATATTACTATTGTTCATGAATTTTTTCAGATTCCTATGCAATTTCATTAAATGTTGATAAGTCGAAAACAGCATACACTTATTTCATGGAGAAAAGTTTTTAAATTAAACTTTTCATGTAAATATTTAATTTTAATACGTGTAATTCGACGTCAATATTGGTTTTTATTTTTTTTAACTGTGGCGCACCAAACCAAAAAATCTGAAAAAATTTATGAACAATAGTAATATGAATATGCATTTCCTATTAAAATATGATTATAGTTCCGCGACTCCTTCAATACGAAATGGGCATTTTTCGAAACATGTGTCTCTGTAACCAAAATGTCTTCAATTTTTTTCAGAGACTATTGTTCAAAGTTTACTACAGATGCCGCTATCTGTTTACCGTAGTAAGATGGCCGACGGGTGTATTCCCCTTCCGTCTATGGCTTCAACCCCGCAGCAAGATGCACCGTCCTTTAAGTCCGGATTTTAGGCGTCCGCAATTCAGTTTTTCCCCGAACCATCTAATCAAAGAAGCCTCGACTATCTCAGCCTAGAGGGGAGGTTTCGTGAGTCCTGACGGACTAGAATCGGTCGAAGATACTGAATATAAAATGAATAACAAGCGGTTTTATTTTTGTTCTTGAACCCTTACGAATTTATGCGATCTCGTACTATTTCATCTCAAACATTCACACCCCTTAATTCATACATTTGTCCGCGACTTGTCAATCTTTCTTACAAAGTACTCAATGCACACTAACATTATCTTTTAAATTCCCTATACGAACATGCAACGCTATGAACGGACCGACCGCTTTACCCTGTATGACGGGTAACTAGATAATAGTACTAGGTGATATTTCTCGGCCGCGACGGTCAGGCGAATATTATCTATCTTCAAGATGCCAAAATAACGCTAAATACACAAATGGATACTCCTCGGTTCGCCGACACTGGGGTTCCAACTCGTCCGTGGCCGCAAACCCGATGGACGACTGTAACTTCCAGGAGGCGAGGGTCCTCGTTTCTATCCCCTCGGCTGCTCTCCAGATTCCCGGAATTTTAGTTGGCTCCGTGAGAGGTTTCAGCTGGTGCCTCCTCGTCCTTTGGTGGTTGGTCGGGCCTCTTCTTCGAGGGGAAAGGGGCGACTGCGTGCTCCCTTATCTCCAGCTATTCTGTCCCAGCGAAGCCCATTCTGGGATCGGGGCTCGAGGTTGGGTTGAGACTCGCCTTATAGTTCTGGCTGGTTCCCCAAGTTTGTCGATGAATCTCAGAAGCGAGATGCGCACCGTAACCAGCACAATTCACCAATTCACTGTGCACAGTCTTAATTCCAGTTGGAGTTCGGAATGCCCACCACCGGAAGCGCAGGGCCTAAGAGTGTCTGGTCAGCCTCCAGCGACCCAGCTGATCAAAAACCAGGAGTCACTTGGTGAATCTTCAACGTGAGGCACATTTCTCCAACTTATCACGCACAGTCTCGAATTCCGAATGATACCCCATCGTAACAATCGACGGCGAGTCTATATTCTCAAGCTTCTTCTCGGGTCACCCGTATTCAATCTCTATCTGAGCTCTCCCTCGAGTTAATCCCCTATATATGAGTTCGCGTCTCATTGCCCTTCTCGATCGCAAGAAATTTTAATTTCCAAGTGGGCTGTCACCTACATGTCACAGGGGATTATCGACGGAGTTTTTCTGCTGTGATTTTTCCCTAATAACTCCCGCAATTTACTAGATTCGGGCCGGCCGAGCCGGCTACCATCCTGATTTTTAGTGGGCTACAATTAGCTGTCACTCGCTCGGCGATGCGTCTAGATGACCTATTCATTAAGGCAATTTTTAGGCATTATGTATTGAAATCGGCCTAGAAGCGTCGATCATTTTTATTCGACCGGTCTCAATAGGTGAGTCGTACGGATTAAGAGTTTAATCAGGCTATCTGTTGATCCCCGGGGATTATCCTTGCTCCACGTGTCCTAAGACAATGCGTGGATTTTCTGACTACCGGCTCGCTTGCTCCGGGAGGGTTTTTGTTCTTGGCAAAACCTTTTCGGTGACTTTCAAAGTCCATATTGTCAGAGTACCCTCTCTTCAAAATCCAGCTGATAGTTTGTCTCGTGGGCAACTTCCAGAGGAGGTTTTATTGAATAATATCTGGTTTAATGGACCGATATGATTACAGAAAGATGATTACGAATGACCTCGTAATTTAATACTCCCTCTGTCCCATAATACTCGATACTTTTGTGCCGCGGCCACGAAACGAAAGCTCTCAAGTATTATGGGACAGAGGAATTGACACCTATTAATGAAATTCTTGAATTGCGTACAGTAGCATCGCTCACCGTATCCTCACTGACTAGTGATAATATACTCAATAAGTATTCATCAATTGACACTAAATTGAAAAGGATCGTTGCATACTGTTTACGATTTAAGGCAAAAGGATATAAGACTACAGATCTACCACGAGTCATTTCATCCCTGGAACTACAGGCTGCTACTAATTAATTGTATTATTAAAATGGTACAGACACAAATTTTTCAGAAGGAAATCCAGCGACTACAACAAAATCAACCCATTCCGGAAAAAAGCAAATAATTATTATCGTTAACTTCATTTTTCGATAACAACGGATTTTTACGAGTAGAAGGTAGATTGATACATACAAACATATCACAGTCTCAACAACATCCAATGATATTACCTCGTTCCCATCACGTGACATCACTAATCATCAAATATGAATATCTGAAAAATTATCACTCTGGGATTCAAGGAACTTTATACGCTGTTCGTCAATCTTATTGGCCTGGTGACGGATGTAATCAAACCCGGAAGGTAATTCACAATTGTAGAGTCAGCAACCGCGCTAAACCATCATTCCAAAGTCATAAAATGGAAGATCTTCCGAGTCCACGAGTGACCCAATCTAGACCTTTCTTAAATATTGGGATCGAATACTGCGATCTATTGTTCATCAAAGAAAGGCGTTTCAGAAATCGAATGCGAATCTAGATTTACGTTGCAATATTCATCTGTTTATCCACAGAGGCTGTGCACATGGAATTAGTCAGCGACTTGACAACTGATGCTTTTATCGCCGCCCTAAGAAGATTTATAACAATAAGAGGAAAATATGCACACATCTTTTCAGAAAATGCAACAAACTTTGTTGGCGCGAAAAACACATTTGCTGATATTTATCAACTACTGAATAGCACAAACCATAAAGAAGAAATTGGTAACCTTTCATCCAACGAAGGGATCTCATGGCATTTTCAATCACCTAGATCACCACATTTTGGCGGACTCTGAAAGGCAGCTGTTAAGTCTTTCAAGCATGATTTAAAGAGAACAGTTCCACATACTGCTCTTTTAACATTCGAAGGATTCAGCACTCATGTAATAGACATTGAAACATTCCTTAATTCCTGTCCTCTCACTCCAATATTAACCGACTCTAATGATATTCTTGCTTTATCACCTGTTCACTTCCTAATTGATTCATTAGTGAGTTTGCCTGAATCGAACTTAAGCAACATTTTTGGACGCGCTGGCATAAAAAATCTATCATAAATACATCAACGAACTAATGGTTTGTTATAAAAGGCATTCGGATCAAGGCAACATCAAGAAGGACACCATCGTCATATTAAAGAACGACAATTTGCCACCAATGCAGTGGCATCTCGGACGCATTGTGGACTTACACTCTGGTGATGACAGAATCGTCCGAGTTGTTAGCATTAAATCTTCTACCGGAGTTTATAAACGCAGTGTACGGAGATTAGCTCCATTGTACTGTGAAAATACGAACATATAATATTTCTTTTCAAAGGTTCATTTAATCTATTTTTATATATTTTTGAACGTTATATTGTTCAAAGGGGGGGGGGGGCATGTTCAGTACACATATATTGTACGCCTAAAAGCTATTTAAAATTCGAAAACGAGTCCAATCGTAAAAGGCTTATTTCAAACATTTGCCTACCATATGTTTTAATCATGGGAAAATACCCCTAATATAAGAATTTTGCATTTTATTATCATCCCCCTGTTACAAAATTTTATATTATATAGTAAAAAGGAACCCATCATAAAACCCTTCCTGATTTTTAATGAATTTCGAAATTTTCCCTAATCCTTTTCGTACGCAGGCAATTGTAACGTAACGCATGCTACCATCCCTTCTTACTGTATCCATAAATGTTTACCATCACTTTTCTTTTTTGAACCACCCTCCAATGCACATATTTTAACCAATCATATTCGAAGAACTACATAGTACTTCCACCTCCAAATAACAGCTTCTTTTAGCTCGTCGGCAATAGTTAGATTTTTAAGTCAGTTAAGTTTGTAACTCCGCAAGAAATAAACACTATTAAATTATTATATTTGTTAAAAAAAAACTCCCTCGTGTCTCATTTCACTAAAACTAACTGCGTAAAATTAAGTTGGCGCCCTGTGTGGCAAAATTGAAGAATTTAAAACTTCGATTTGTCACGATACAATATACTTCTCTTAATTTGTTCAACTCCAGCACATCTGTATTGCAAACTTTCACATTACTTCTTATTTTATTACCTTATTAATTCACATTATACGATACCCACCTGTCAAAAACCCTGTCATACCAATCTATTGTTTTGTATAGCAGTAAAATTTAAAGACTACACTGTTAACATCCTCCAACCTCACTCTACCAAGCCTTTCCTCTTTACACCTGTTAGATAATTTCTTAATCACTTTTAACCAATTAGTTTTCGGTTTACAGCTCATTCCTCGCCGCTAACATGCTTTCCACAGTTAACTTTATCAGAGTCCACGCTAATTTGGCAGTCAATTTTCACCTTTATGAACGCTGATGAAAGCAGGAAATTGTAACACAAAATTACTTTGGCCTGTGATACCGTGGCAATGTCCACAGACATCTCCCTTAAACTCTCCACACCTTCTACAAAAACAAACCTCTTTCGAAAGGACGGGCCGCAAACCAAAGGAACACGGTAACCCATGAGATAGACATTAAGGAGGTTCTTGCATAAATATTTATGAACTCAGCTGTAACATTTTCAATAGTTCAAGCTATGCCCAATCTTATGGTATTCTTACTTTTTCCTCTTACCGTGTAAAATTTGATGAAATTAAAGCTTGAAATTGTTACTTTTTTTACGTGTACTCTTATGGGACAGCATGAAAAAATTATATTTCCGAAGCGTGAACAAATTTTTGAACAATATAAAATATATGATTTTAAAGATAAAAGCTTCCCCTTTCAGATTACATTTTGTAAATAACTTGCAACCGTGGAAAATTTTGAAATATTATATGTTAAAGTGAGTAAACTCTGATTACATCCGGTTATCTGAAGGGAAGCCATGTTTTTCAAATAGCGCGACTGCACGAAAGAAGCGCGCACGTCTATGCGTCTATGACTGGGCATTCTTGTAAACCTGGGCCGGAAATATACTTTTCGGTTACTCACGGGTTAATCAAGTTATAGTCTATTTATTTTAATAAAAAGTAGACAATGCGCACAACAAATGTAATGTTTACACTAGAATAATTTATTGAAAATCATTTTCAATTTTTGAACATAAAATACATACATTAATATTTACATTCATTTTTTGTAACATTTGGGTTCAGTTCTACTCGCAAGAGCCTCCTTAAGATATACGA
Organism: Gasteruption jaculator; assembly: GCA_949825005.1. Classification (NCBI taxonomy): domain Eukaryota; kingdom Metazoa; phylum Arthropoda; class Insecta; order Hymenoptera; family Gasteruptiidae; genus Gasteruption; species Gasteruption jaculator. The sequence continues at coordinate 4,900,940 of OX463766.1, forward strand.
CGCACGGCTCAACACTTAACGGGACAAAATTTTCCTAAACAAACTTCCTCCATAAAAAATTTTACAACTTTTCTAAGAACTGTAATGCATTTATTTAGATAATGTTAAGCAAGAAAATTCTGTGCAGGAGAATTAAGACCTAACCCTTGGAATAGTTTCTCTATTTTTTAATTTTATGACATATACATAAAGAAGAAAAACTTCCAAATATCGTCATTTACCACCCTTATTCTTTACTAGTAGTTGTATCGTTGAACACTCTCTCTCTCTCTCTGAAAGTGCTCTCCACGAACGATAGTGTTATAAGTAAAATTGTACTTATAGTTAAAAAAAAACTTTATTTTCGAAATAAATTGCGTTTATCTTAGTTGGAGTGAAACCTTTATTTGGATTTATCTTTCGAAATTTGGGAGCCAACAACGTTGATCATTCGCTTCGAGTGCAGTTCCTCTGGAGTTCTTCTTTACAGCTGTATACCAGTTTATCCAAGAGTAAGTTCTCTCTTGTATATAGTCTTCTTGTAGTTATTTCCAAATTTCACTGTTTCCTGGTTGAGGTTCTCTCTTGAAGATAGCCCTCGTACCAAATGCTAATTCAGCAAATATTGCTGAATTAGAATTTCCAAGTACTAATCCAAAATTCCCCAATAGATCTAAGTACCATAGTTTTCTGGATTTTAAATTAAAGATCACCACCTTTACATTTTCTTCTAGATTGAAATACATGTATATTTTTTTACTAACCCTTTTGTAATTTGAATTTCATTCTTTCCTTTACTCGCCTTCCCTGTCTTGAATTTTCCATTCCCAAAGGTTCATTTTGTGAACCGTTAAAAAGGAATAAATTTCCGTCCTTGAGAATTGATAGTCCCAATTGACGATTAACATCTTGAAGACGTAACACCGTCCCAAAATTTAAGACACAAACATTCCCCAATGAGTGCTTTAGTCAAAATGTTTCCAACTTCCGACCGATAAAAAATTTTCAAAAGCACTACTTTTGTGATGGGATATAAGAAAAACTGAGTCCCCATATAAATTGTCGATTGGTAACGACTGTCAACTGAATTAATATTTGGAAATTTTGAGCTGTTTTGTTCTGTTATGGAAAGTCTTGCTTTAACACGCCCACGCCGACGCGACCCACCGGTGGGTCACGCCGGGCATGCATTGGCCCCGGCATGAACGTGTTAAATGTACTAGTCTTCGTGAGACATATAGAACACGCTAATTTTCACAACGCACGTCGTAATGATCAACAAAAACAAGATCGTGTTATTCAGTTATTTCATAACATTTTTTACACAATGCAGGTGTTGCGAATGGCAGCGTCATACTTCACAGTGTTTATGTCTGTGCGATAATTCAATTCATAAAATATCGATTTCAACCTTGGCTTCAATTTCTTCTGGAATGATGTCCGCAGATACATAAAGGGAAGACCCATTCTCTCTTCCTCTCTACAAACGTTTCTCTACAAAGGAATAAATGGGCGGGCCCGCACTGCCATGGGTTCTCACTCGGAGGTTTCACTCGGAGAATTATGGATCATTATAAACTATTACTGTTCCGTCTGGCTTCAGATAATTTTGTAATAATATAAAAATTAAAAATAGTTTATAAAAAAAATCCAGCGGAGTGAATCGAATTGCGAACCGTCCGACTACGAGCCCGTTGCTTAACGGGCACGATTATTTACTTTTAATGGGTATAAAGAGTAATCGCCAGTGCTTGGGACGAAAAAAAGAATCTAACGTGATAGTTTATAATCGAAAAGAGAAATTACTCATCCGTCCAAAAACGGCAACGGTCGATTACTTAATTTTATCAGTTTGTCGATTAAATTTTTTGTTTTTTATAAAACGTTCTCATTTCATATACTATTAAACAATCATTTAAAACCAGGCAAAATAGTTATTGCTGGCCCGTAGCGATTCTTTGTAAGGTAATCACCGCTTCTTAGCACCTTTTCTGTATCGGGTTTTAGAAAATCTTTTCTAGCAGCCACCGCTGAACCGGTAGGTCGCGTTATGGTGTCCTTGCCACGGGCTTGGGAAAACTGCTCTTTCCTCATTCAGTCACGGCTCCGAGGCGCTATACGCTGCGGGATCGTATCCAGCATGGGCAACGTGGAAGTGAAGCTGTTCGCTTTCGCGCGTTTGGAAATTTAAAAAATTTCTAATGAACGCCACCAGAAAGAGTGCTGAAAAAAATAATAAATTTCATGTTTTGCTTTTTTATTTCAAAAGCAATGGTCCTCGGAGTGGACTTTCAGACATTAATAGTGTTACAGCCCAGCCTAACGAATTCAAAATTTATAACAAAATTTATCATTCACCAATTCCTAGAACTCTGGACAGACACCTGAACAAATATTAATATTTCTCAGGGTTTCAAATCATCTTCCTGTAACCGATAATTCTACAAAATGATAAAATGCACCAATTATCTATAAAGGTGAACAATTTTTCATGTGATTAAAATTTAATCAATCTTAGAGCTGTCCGGTTAAGGAACTTGTGACAGAGAATTATTCTCTACCGCAAAAATTCCCGTCACTTTACACAACACAAATGAAAACTTGGATCGATAGGTTATGTCCGCGAACGTGATTTACAATCGATCCAACCTGGAAGTCCACTTAGCACGTAAGATAGAATTTAGCATTCATATGTTATCACGTCTCGACACAGTCGGTAAATTGTATTCTCGTAATTATGGGAGAGATCTCAATCGATTTTTATATTGCAAAATCGCACCAGTGGCGACATCACTCGGTGCCGATTCGAAGCGTTCGATACGGCGCACTGACCCGCAGAACTACAGCTAATCCAAGTACAGGACTCCGAATCCCGAAATCCTGTGGGAAGGAGTCGGGACGAAAATCGACAACGAGGAAAGGAGGCCGAATAATCGGCGGAATTTTAACACGTAGCTTTTCAGTTTTGGGAAGAGAGTGACGATATTTTGCTTCCCAAGCGAGACCCTCAACGACTCAAGCGGTACTCGCCTCGGCGGAGAAAAATCCGGAAAAGAGGCAACTTCCACGTTGGATGGACCGGCAGAAACGAATATTTAGAGAAAGAAAGAAACGATTCCCGAAAAGCCGAGAAATTCCAAGGAAGACCGACCTAATCGGAATCGAATAAAACCCGAAGGACGGGAAGAATTCTCAGAAAACAAAAATCCAAATTCTCGGGTTGTCGACATAGACGGTAAGCGGCTTTCTTTTTCCTGCGACCGAGCGGGCTGAGGTGCTACCTGCAATCGTAACGGGTAGCCAAGTAGATTTTTCCTTTCGAGCAGGCTCAGCGCGCTCGGGTCCCATTTTTTCGACTCTTCGTTGTTTTTCGCATTTTCATTTGTTATTTCTCTTTTTTTTGGGTTATTATTGAATATATTTTTATTGTTATTAATTTTCACCCGTCTGCTTTTCTTTTTCGCATTATAACGAATCCTCCCTCTACCATATACTGTTCTAGTTGGACCAATTCCTTTTCCTTATTGTAACGTGGCGTTTTCCACGCTACAAAAGTATTTTTCGGAACATACCCGTCCAGAGGAGATATCAAATTGGTTGGATTGGTTTGTATGTTGGAAAAATACTTATGTAAAGGGCTAGATCCCTTAGGCTAAACTTAGGTTAAGTATAGATATAAGAGAGTTATGATTGGCGCACTGGGGGAAGCAAAGATCGAAATTGGACAAAAGTATGTATCGGATATTTACCAAGCGTTAGGGCACTCACCATTGGAAAGACCGATATCGATCAACGCGGATATCTGTTGAATCTTCGGGGAGTTGCGGAATCAGTGGGACTATCCAGTACCAATTCCCACCAAGTGGCAGCACCGTCCGACCACTACCTACTCGGAACGGAAACGCGCATGCGTCGCCACACGCCGAAAAAGAAGACCCAGGAAAGATCACTTCTCCTATGGACGGTGACCTGATCCGACGTTTAGAGGAAACCTCAGCAGACATTTTCGGCGACAAGGGATTTTTCTTGGGGTTTTTCGATTTTCTTTGTTGGTGAGTGCCCACAGGCTTATTTTTGTTTCGGAGCGACCTTTCCCGTCGTTCTTTTGGTTTCTTTTTGGAAACGAGGAAAAGTTGCGCTCCGCCGTAGGGAAAATTGCTTTGACCGGTTGGGTGGAAACCACGTTTTCCACACAACCGCGATAGCCGCCATCTTGGTCTTGACGCCTGGGAGGCATACGAGCCCAGGTTGGCCCCAAACTTTTGGATTCGGCTTCCCCCGTTTTTCTTTTTTGATAGGTTTGGGTCGCAGAACCCCTTTTTTGATTTTCTTTTGTTCTTTTTTTTCGTTATTCGGGTTGGTTCCTTTCGGTTTCACCACCTCGTTTTTGGTTGGGTCCAGTTGGGGAACCACGTGGCGCGATCAGATCGAACTTCATAAGGGTTATCCCCTGAGGGTTATCCTCGTCATTTTCGTTATTATTGTTATTTTTCGCTACTTTTTTTGTTTATATCAAAGCATATACGAGGTTTGTTAAAAAAAAGGTGACTTTTCAAATTTCGCAGGCTACGTATATTTGATTTTCGAATTTTTGGTTTTGTTATGTTAGTACACATACCCCCAACATATGTTGACAAAATCAGGCAGTTTGCGTTTATATTTTTCTTTTGCCAGATATAAAGGTTAGACGTGTTTTGGTGTGCTTCGCGATTCTCTGATATCGAAAAGAAGAATATGTCTTAAATGTTGTGTGAAAAATAAAATTAAGTGCTCCGACGTACTTAAAATGTTGACTGTAGCATTTGGCGAGACTACTTTGAGCAAAAAAAAATCTTTATAAGTGATACAAACTCTTCACAGAAGGCCGAAAAGACGTTAATGACGATGCCCACCCTGGATGCTCAAGCACACCTTTTTTCAAAATGGATGAGTTCCGACATGGGGCTTATCTACCTCAATAATTTATCCCGTGAGAACGGTAACGAATTTCTTGGGCCTTAAGCCCTTAAATGTACAAGATCTAACAATGATAAGTCCTCGAACGCTATCGATTTGTACCTTCTATTTACTTAAGAGGTTATACGCACTTAGAAGGCCGAAAAAAAGGCGATTTTTCAGAAATTTTTCCTGGCGAGACATTTCAATTTATTAATTTCAAAATTTGTGTATATATTGTAATAGTCTTTGACTACTTTCTCAATTTTTTTGGTATAAAAATAATCATTCTGACAGCCGCTGCAGCCAATCTCTGAGAGCACCTCGAAAAAAAACACGTTTTGCAGTGAGCAAGATTTCTCAAAAACAGCGAAACCGATCGGTCTCTAATTTTTACACATGCTTTATAGATACATTATCTAGTAATTAATCGTTGATTTTGACTCTACGACAAATATTTTTCATTTTATGAACAATTTACGGTAAAAAATTCTCATGAAAAATTGATATTTCTGCTTTACGAAGCCGCCATTTTGTTAAAAATTAGTATTTTGCAAAACCCAACGATCAAACACGAAATAATATATTATATTGAAGAAAAATTTTTGTTTTTTTTTATTTCAAATAACCCAGTCCGGAGATATCGTGTTCACCGCAAAACGTTTTTTTTTCTCGTGGTGCTCCCGGAGATTGGTTGCAGCGGCTTTCAGAATGTTTATTTTTATACCATAAAAATTGAGAAAGTAGTCAACGAGTACTACAATATATACACGAAGTTTGAAATTAATAAATTAAAATGTCTCTCCAGGAAAAATTCTTGAAAAATCGCCTTTTTTCGGCCTTCTAATTGCGTATAACCTCTTAAATGGAACCCATAATCTAAGTTAGTGATAAGAACAAACTAGATGAGTAGTTTTGTCATCGGTTGAAGAGGTACCACTATCCTCCAAATTTTGACCAATATATTGAAAAATAGGATTCCCTCACCACTATTTTGACCAATGGAAAACTAAAAAGTTTCAAAATTTGCAAGCATGGATGGAGGAACTGTCTTTAAAAATCCCAAAAACTTTGTTTGGGTTTTTTGTCACTACTTTTACATGCTGCTAGCTCGTTCGTTGAACCGTTCGTTTTTTAGTTGAATTTCTCAGCAGCTGGTTATCCCTAAAGATAAAAATTGATCCAATTATATCTGGTCGGATAGAATACATAGATTGTTACCATTATAACTAATAATAGTTACCACTATACATAGTTGTGTACAGTTAATTGCATACGCAAATTGATAGTTAAGTTTCAGTGCTTAACGTTAATAGTGACTTAAATTTTTGTGTCAATTTCTATTTTAAAAGTAATAAATATCCGAAAGAATTAATCTGTATGTAAATTTTTCCCTTCGCCACAATCTTCCGGATTTCGGATATTTTTGGATACATTTTTGGCGTTTTTTTCAATTTGGATTTTCATTCAGCAAAAGTAAGGCTCTTCAAATGATTTCATTTTGTAATCCCCTGAATGGGTCACCTCAAAAACATTGTAAGGTACAAATTTTTTTAAACAATTATTATTCCTCCATTAGGTTATTTTTTTAATTTTCGGGGGTTTTTGAACAATTTGGAATTTGTACCTTACAACGTTTTTGAAGTGACCTATTCAATTATCTTTTTTGTTCGAGTGAAGAAAAGAATGGCCTGTATAAGTTGTGATGGGTTTTTTTTTCGAACCCCACCAAAAAGAGTAAAGAAAAAAACGTCCTACCGGGAAAAGGCATCCAACACGGGAATTGAAAAGGAACTCAAAACCCGTGTAAATGAAGAGGCATCGTCGTTTCCCCTGGGCAACTTAACTTTTGCTCATCACTTTCTCCGGCTCGTTCTTTCTGTTTCCTACATTGTAGCCGAGGCTTCGACCGGAGATCGACCGCACGAACAACGGGGAAGCAAAGCGCCTAGATTGCTGGTACCAGAGGCCTTTTTGTCTGCGAGGGACCATGGATGGAATTCAAAGCTGCGACCGTCACTCAGAGGAAGATACCCTCTTCGCACCTGTAGGAGCGGAGAAAAGAACCAGTACCTATTACTTCTGCTCTGGACCGGGGAATATCCAGCATCTGGCTCCGGACATTACGGAAGTACCAACGTCCGAGTAAACGGGAATCCGGAAGCCGCCGGTCTTGAATCTTCCCGCGCAGATTAGGGAATTGCTGCTAGTACGGAGGGCAGCACCGTACGGGGCCAACCCAGTACCAGGCGCTGCGATCCCGGTCGATTTCCCCCATGGACGAAAGAATATATGGTCGGAGCATGAAGTCGAATTCTCGGCGAGGGGATTGGCGAATACGCGGTAAGGGGCGAGAGGTTTATTCCGTCTGTTACTTTGACGGATGGTCCTCTTCGGCTTTCTAACGAATTTGGCCGATAAGACTCGAAGATAGTTATACTCCATTCACAATAATGTTTCTTTAAATGAAAGTTCTAGGAGAGGCAGTAGTAGGACATGTTAGATCCTCACGCGAAATGCAATGACTTTAAAGCTTCTATGCGGCAAAATATGTTATTGCTTTCACGTTTACAGTGACTTTCAACACTTTCTCTGTTTTCGAAATTACATGAATACGAAACTATTAAGAGTTATTAAGCTAAACAAATCTTTTAAAATAGAGACAGTGTTGAAATGGTTAGTATGCAATTATAAATAAACGTACGTCTTCTTCGATCAAAACCTTAACATTCTATTTTCTATTATTACCATTGCCGCTACCGCTATTATTATGATTATTGTTAATATTATTATTACTATTATTACTTTGTTGCTGATGGTTATGATTATAATTATTATTATTATCTTTATTATTATTATTATTATTATTATTATTATTATTATTATTATTATTATTACTATCATTATTATCATTATTATTATGGTTGTTGTTGTTGTTGTAATTATTACCTTAAACTCGATTCAATTCGATTTTTAATCGAATTGGATCGAGTTGAGATTTGGTAACAGAGACACCTATTACAGAATTTTTTCAGATTTCAGTGAAATTGCAAACCTAATTAACCAGAACCGCGTGGTACAATTTAAATCTTAAACTTTTACACAAGTTCTCATTGGAGTCGGTAGCGCAGTGGTAAAGCGCTTGGCTTTTGAATCGCTGCGAACTTTTTGACAAGGGTTCGAGCCCTGGTCAATGACCCACTTTAAAAAATTTTTTTTTCTTCATAAATTCTACTACTACTACTACTACTACCACCGCCACCGCCGCCGCCGCCACCGCCACCACCACCGCCACCGCCACCACCACCACCACCACCACCACCACCACCACCACCACCACCACTACTATTACTATTATTTTTTGTATTAATTTTTTATCATCATCGTTACCATCGTCATAATAAAATAATAATAACAATAACAACAACGATAATAATGAGGATGGTGATGACGATAAAAAATAAATACAAAGTGATAGTTGTAATATTAATAGTAATATTATTTATGAAGAAACAAAATAAAAGAAAATAAGACACTGACCAGGGTTCGAACTCTCGTCAAAAGGTTTGCAGCGATTCAAGAGCTAAGCGCTTTACCACTGCGCTACCGACGCTATTCGGAACTTGTGTACAAGTTTAAGATATGAAGTCTGCCGCGTAGTTCTGGTCAATTAGGTTTGCAATTTTACTGAAATGAAAAAAAATTCTGTAATAGACATTTCTGTTACCAAATCTCGATTCAATTCGAAATTGCAAACCTAGTTAATTAATACCGCCTACCGAGCCTCTTCGGTGTTCTGATTGGCCAGAACGTTTTGATTATTAACTCGGTAATTAATCCGAATTGTGAAAAATGGTATTGGATTTTTCGTTTGTATTTTTCACTCCCTACCACCACCTTTCGGCATCGACACCTTATGCTGCAGACCCTGTATATAGAAGTATTTTAATAGATTCCTAAAATTTACAAATAGACATTAAGAACGTATGAAGGGTCATTGAACAAACAAATATAAAACTATTCAAAATTGTATATGCAACAGAATCGCTATTTAAGAATTTTATAAGTGCTTAAAAGAGACTTTTCATGCAGCTCTTCAAAACGGCTCAAAACGGTCGTAAAATGTCAAATCCAGTGTGACAACCGATGCTCAACACCTTAACGGTCGAGCAATAAGCGCCTCATATGTCATCCTCCTCACACCGAGGCACCCTTAGAAACGCATGAAACTTTTCAATAAGTATATTTTTGTTTTGCCAAATGACTTTTCGTAGAATATGAGTAACCCACGTTCTTTTACCCTTAAAATGTAGCTTCTCTGGGGGAAACTTGGAGTTTAGATTTTAAGAATTTTTAGTTTTCCAGACAGTTTATTTTCGTCTTTCCTTGAGGCAACATTTTACATAATAATAATAAAAAAAGGTGATTCCAAAGTTTTACAGCTAAAATCTTGTTTTTCTTTTTATTTACATATTTTGCTTTAAAAATCGATTGAGGTCGCAACAGACATATCAGAACGCGCACGCAAATCAAAACTATCGTGAATTGTTTTATATTGTTTTTAAAATTTGTTTACTGCGAACCATTCCGTGTTTATCTGTTATAAATATCAGTGCTTGTTAATAGACGAAATGCCGTATTGCACGATTTCAGGCTGCACTAACCGGAGTGATCCAAAAAGAAATTGCGCTTCGCAACTTGAAATACAGAGATGCAGGAGAATTTCCTTTCACAAGTATGAAAATTCTTAAAATTGTAACTTATTATTGGTTATAAACGTTACATAATATTCACTAGTAAATATGTTTTGAGACGTTTCGAGCGCCTCCCCCATAAGGGGGAGGCGCTCGATACGTCTCGAATAAAGGTGGACACGCCGAAATGCGTCTGTACGAAAAGGATTCGTGTACTGGACGGGCGTATTCAAATCTTTCCCTTTGGTTCCCTACGTGACGCTTCGGGAATCAGGATGGGATATCTCCTTGTGTCTCTCGAGATCTGCAGAAATATTTTTAATATTCCTCAGATCTCAATTTGGTCCTCACAGAGGGGCCTGGGCGCGATGCCAGGGGCCTCTATGGAGATCCTGATCCAGGAGAGGGTCAGGATAGAGGAGTAGTTCGAGAGGGGCCTGGGCGCGATGCCAGGGGCCTCTGCGGATGTTCTGGTCCAGGAGAGGATCAGAATGGATGAGCTGTCCGAGAGGGGCCTGGGCGCAATGCCAGGGGCCTCCAGGCAGCCTCTACCGGATGGTATGGTTCTGGATGAAGGGGAATATTCCGGTTTGGGATATTTGATTATCCCGGAATATTATAAGCCTTCGAAAGGGGCCTGGTCGCAATGCCAGGGGCCTTCCGGTAGCCTTTTAAAGGAAGTTTGGATTCCTGAGTATCCAAAGGGAGCTATATCGCTATGCCCTTTGGTACTGTTAGGAAAAGGTGATATTTCAAGTTTTGAAATATCGTAAAGCTTCCAGGAGGGGCCTGGACGCAATGCCAGGGGCCTCTAGGTCGCCTTGAGCGGATAGAGAGGATTTTCGGGAAGGAATTCTTCCCGAAAGCCAACAAGGGCTTGGCGCAATGCCAAGGGCTTGTTTGAGGCTTTTAGAGTCCTTGAAGGGGGCCAGACGCTATGCTGGGGCCCTTTAAGTCTCTTCGGGAGAGTCGACTCTTTCTAGATCTGCTTTTGATCACAGAAAGGATCGATCTGAATTTTAGAGCTTTCCGGGGTCCTTTTATATCCGACCGGAGCGCGTGGATTCCAAGCTGGTGCCTACCTCCACGATGGCTCTTCATCGGGGGGCTCTTCCTAGAAGACGTTGGCAGAAACTTGAATCTTTCTATGAGATTTCAAGCTGCGCGTCTCCCAGTTATGGAAATCCACACCGCTATTGGTTGCCCCGGTCGGACGATGAGGTCCCATTGGCTCTTGAAATTCAAATTTTTAAACTTCTTATATCATCTACGAGAAAATTCCTTAACGGAAATTTTCACTAGGTGTTTAACGGAATTTGCGCTTAAAATGGTTCGCTTTTCTGTTAAGCGACAGCGCTGGCGTCTTATCTTCGCCTCAGTTTAAACTCCTGGCGCGAAGATAAGGTAATTGACCTACTTTATCGATCATCCTTTATCGATAAGGATCACGCATTGTAATTTCGTAATTGCTCTCAGACAATTCGGCGCTGCTGTGCTAAGGACAGCCAATCAAGCCTATTATCCATCATCGAGCTTAGAATTTATAATTTTAAGTTCTATGATGTAATTTTATAAACAGTAATGGATTCCACCTGTTGGAAATGGTAGCTTTTCCAACTTGCGGAAATCCAATTTTTAATATTTAAATAGATATTCAACTAGTGTTAAGTGTTGAAGTTTGTTGTGAATATCCCTTGAAAGGGCTTGGCGCAATGCCAAGGGCCTTCAAGGGCGGAAAAGGAGAATAAAGGACGTTTTGGGAGGATATGATTATCCCGGAACGTCACACCACCCCCCCAAAGGAAAGTAAATCTTACTAGGTGAGTACGTGCTTTCCTTTTGCAAATGATTTTTTTAGACATTTTGTTTTTGTTTGGTTTTTTGTTTTTGTTTTGTTTTTTTTTTATTTTTTATTTGTGGCAAATTTTTGTTAATGTTAATTTAAGTGTTGGACAATTTATTTAATGTCTAATATGGCCAATCTTTGAGAATTTCCTCGATGGACATGTCCCTGTACTCATCGAAAATTTGGTTTTTTTTTGCAAATTCTCGACGTTTCCGCGCCTCTATCTCCTTCATCATGAGGCGTCTTCCCTGTTGCGACGTCGAGATTTTTGGCTTCGTGGGGCGACGTGTGAATACCCGAATGTTCACCTTCTCGATATTTCTTATGTTGGGACGACCTCTCGGAATTGCTGGTGCTGGATTCGGAGTTTCCGCTGCTGTTGGTATCTCTCGCTCTTGATCGGCAATATGTTGCAAGGCCTCTATCGTGAGGCGAAGTTCTTCCTCCAGTCTACTTTCTTTTTTCTTATCTTCTTCTATGCCCCATTTCAATTTTGCGATTTCTAGCATGTCCGGGTCCACCTGGCTTTGCTTGTTTCTCCAGGTTTTTCCAGGCTGCAATTTGCAGCGGAGTGCTCCGTGGATACGTTTCTTGGAGCCGGGTTGGAACGTCTTCGCCAGGATGACGGGGCCCTCGAAGGATTCCTCGGTTTGGGTCTCTGCGTTCTTCATTTTGAAGCGATGGTGTACTTTGAGGATTTGGTACGTAATCTGAATTAATATCGCTCCGAAGGTCCTTATATAGGAATCCTTAATGTTTTGATTATTGGGATTATTGATAGAAAAACTTCTAGACATAGTCAATGTGTTGACATTTCTTCTGTTATATTCACATTAACGTCACAGTTTATTAAATTCTATACCGGTAAGTTGTTTTGTATTGTAAAAAAAGGAAATGGTTTTACATTAGATATATGTTTTTAGATTCCCTCGATAACCACAGAAATGTCAAATGTGGTTGGAAGCTTTAGGGCTGATTGGATGGAAACCTTCAAAATCAGCCACCATTTGCTCGGAGCATTTTGCAAATGATGATTACGAAAATTCGAATGCGAATATTCGAATATTAAAAGAAACAGCTGTACCTTCGGTACGTATTTATACAATTAGATGCAATAATTTTGTTGATTTGAATTACTTCAAGAACTTGTAAATATATGCAACATATTTAATGTTGGTAATGCTTTGTACGTAGAATATTTAATGTTGAGGTTTTATTTATAAGTATGCTAATTATCGAAACTGCTAATAATCATTACGCTGTTACGTATACGTAACTCTCGTTCAGATTTCGGATGGAATTCGTTCCGATAAGATAAGGTTGCGAATGACTTCTCGAGAAATCTTTCGAGAAGCCGTAACAAGCAAACCAAGGAGGCGAACAATGAAAAGATCTCTCTTTTTTTCCCTCTCTTCTCCTTTCTAGCATAAATAAAATTCTAAGTGACCACCATGTGCAATGAGTCTGGGAAACCTCTCTCGGGAAACCCGAAACTTCTGAAACCATAAACTTCCTGAACTCATAAAATCGGGTTGTCACTTGGCAAATTATCAGCTCTGTTTACGATATGCCTGACCAAAGGAAATTCCAAAGAGCCCTTTCTATCGCTAGATGTAAAATCCCTACCCCGAAACTTGGGTCCTATAGAAAAACCAAAACATTAGTGTTACGTCCTAAGACTATGGAGGGCGCTTTCGTTTTAGGGAAGAATGAAGTGGTAACTAGAATCTTCCCAGGGAAGAAAGCTGCATCGAGATATCGGAGGCAAATCAAACAAATAATGAAAATGATGATTGGGGGACTTTGGCCATTATAAATGATTTTGTAAAAAAGAAAATTATTAAGCGAACTTCGAAAAATCTAGGAGGGTGTTTCTCCACAGAGATGCGCATGAAGCGCTAGCAATCTGTGGAAGTGGAGCAAGGGAAATCCTTTAATACGAAGATGCACATGAGGTGCTAGCAATCAGTATAAAAGTCTAGGTTAGGATTCCTCGCTACAGAGATGCAATAAGGTTGCTAACGATCTGTAGACGAGGAGGAAAGGACTACTACTCAGCGATGTAATAAGGTTGCTGACAAACCAAGTAGTAGTATGGAACCAGAAATGGGGCCCAACGATGCACCGAAGTGCTGACAATCGGGTGGAGGTTAGGAAGAACAGAGAAAAACCAAGGGCTTACTTTAATTTAAAATTACTTGGTTTATTCGACCCGAGACTACGTCTACGTTTCGAACTCTCTGCTCGTTGGAACAAGAGTAAGCCAAAATACAATGTTTCGGAGCCCTTATATAGTGGAACAATGTTTACAAAAAGGTTCCCTACTCCTACATTTTCCACAAGTTCGTAAGGGTGGTTTACACAAGATATCTGTTCTTACATGCTATGTAATATGTAACTGCTACGTTTGTCGGTTTCCGCATTTGGCATCCTTTTCTAAAAGACATATGTTTCTATAATATACAGGGTGTCCCAAAATTAATTGACCACCCGAAATATGGTGACTGCTGGTCACATCCCGAAACGAAATCCGTTTGCGAAAATGCGATAAGTACAGCCGTTTTCGCGTAATATCACATTTAAGTTAGCCAATCAGGATGCAGCGTCTCGACGTCGCTACTACTGGTGTATTGCAAAGTATGTGAAATGACGATCGGAAGATGTTTTTCAAATATTTTGCTCTTCATCAAATTTGTCGCGCTCGTTCGAAACAAATGCTAGATGGAGAGCTCGATAAAAACTAATTTTTCACTTGCAGATCATACTTCAATATGGTATTTTCAACAAGACAAATAAATAATAGTATTTACATTTTTTCTTTACGTTTTTCAAATTTCTTTCAAATACATATTTCAAGACTTAGATAAATTATTTCTTTTAATTATTAAGAGGCTACACACTTAATCACGTGAAAGCTAGATATTTTCTGGTAAATGTAATTTCAGTAGATTCTCCGAATAAGATACCACGGGTTCCCCTTCGCAAATCCACTACCCCCACTCCTAATTTCTCTTCGCCTCTGAATGTTTGGAGTTGCGTACTCCGAATAAGATACCACGTAAATAAACGAGAAAAAATGAGAATTATTTGCACAACGATTTTTTAAATTTATTATCATGAATTATTAATTATTTAAGATCAGATTTTAATTTTTTTTTTGTTTAAAATTCACAGAGAATTTTCAATAACTCGTAAACGTAATTTTTTGTCGAGGACATGAACTCAAGCCTATTTTGATGTGTTTCTAATGTTTAAAATTGATTTACTTACGTAAGATAATTGCACAAACGGTAAAAATAGCCTTTCTCCTCTCTTTCTTTCCTGTCAACACTGCGAGAACTCCTCGTTTGCGGACTTCTAGTCGCGTGTCAAAAAAACGAAGGAAAAGGATATGGAATACAAAGCAACCTACATTATCGGTTTAACTTTAAACTATTTTGCATGGTATCTTATTCGAAGGACGAGAGTTCTATTCCTTTCTGGCGTAGCAGGCCGCTGAGTGGGGACCGGTAATTCTCGGAATCGTATTCTCCTTCGGCCCCTTGTGGTATCTTATTCGGAGAATCTACTGTACTCCGTGGTTTCTCTTCTTTAAACAACATTGTAACATTATGTGTCAAAGCAATTAAGTTAATCGGTTCAATACCTACATTTGAACTGCATGTCAAACTTTAAACATGTTTTAAAACGCGTATCTGAAACATCTTGAAAATTTGTAATTTGAAGACCTATTTATAATTAAACGACTGCCGTTTTGTCAAAAAACAATACTTTTAAAATCAGCAACGAAAAAACTACATAATTTTATACAATTTGGGAAAATTTTAGTCCGGTTTGTGTCAGGTAAGTCCTATTTAACCCTTTTAGTGCCGGGCGAAATAGAGGTGCCTATGCGAGAAAAACCGGCCGAATTTCATAGTTTTACAAGGGTTCGGAAAAATGCTTGTAAAAACCAAACGAGAAACAATATTAAATGATCCAAAAAGCTGCTTATTATGGATGAAATACAGAACAAAACTATGACACTAGTTTCTTCAACTCATTTTAAAATTATAGAAAAAAGAAAGATAATTTATAGTAAAGCGCTACAAGGCGCGGGCCGATATATCGGCTCTGGCACTTCTCGCCAGTGCAGCAAGAGCCGATATATCGGCCTTCGGCACTCAAAGGGTTAAACAACATCCGGTATGACGGAGCACTTTTTCAAACAACGTCTTATGCAAACGGACAGTACCTTTGAGCTTTGTACTAATTCGAGTCGTTAAAAAAAAGGAAAATATTAAAATGATAGTCTTATATGGTACTATTTCTGATAGTACCATTGGACATTGAAAAAGAAATTTCACTACTCTAATATTAAGATTTCGGATAACAAATATTAAAAAACAATAAATTTTCTTTCTGTTAACTTTTTTGGCAGCTAATCCGTCTAATCTGATGTCTAATCTGCAAAAATATTCGTTTCAAAATTTTTTTACCCATCCGGGTGACTCAAAATGGTGCAGAAAATAAACATTTTTATTTATTATCATTCGAATTCTTTACTTTAAAAACTATCGACTTTATTTAAAAATATTCAGAGTGAAAAGTGCTTAGCATTCATCAACAAATACTCCAGACCTTTTTCATTTTTTTATAACTGTTTAAAAATGTTGAACTCTAACTTTTTATCAATTTAAAAAAATTCACGGAAAATTTTGAAAAAATTATGTATTCCTTCGATAATTGTAAGTTTATTTTCACTAATTTGGATCTTTCCAGAAAGTTGATAGTTTTTTAATAAAACAATGTGATCAGATGGTGAATTCGATCCACTATGTAAAAATGTGGTATCATATTTGAAATTTTTTATTCGAAAACTATCCAGTTTCATAAAAAATAGTTATCGTACTGATTTTTTAAAGAATTTTGCGTGAATTTTTTGAAATTCTAAAAAAATACGAGCTGAACTTTTTTTGAAATTTATAGAAAAAGCTGGAAAAATACTGAGGTATTCTTTGATAAATTTAACATGTTAAGCGCCACGCCGGTCCCTAGGGACCGGCGCAAAACTTTGCGTTCAGGCCCCACCGGTTATGCCAAATACAATAGTGTATAACACTCCGAGTCACGCGGCATGAATAGGTTGTCTTGTGAATTTAGCGTGGCACTTAACATGTTAAAATATTTTTCACTCTGTATATTTTTTTCGAAAAGTTGATAGTTTTTAAAGTAAAGAATTCGAATGATAATAAATAAAAATGTTTATTTTCTGCACCATTTTGTTTCACCCGGATGGGCAAACAATTTTTGAAACGAATATTTTTGCAGATTAGACATCGGGTCCACGATCCAAACTGGTATCAACATGATTGCATAACGAGAAGCTGCCAAAAAAGTTAACAGAAAGAAAATTTATTGTTTTTTAAAATTTGTTACCCTAAATCTTAATATTAGAGTAGTGAAATTTCTTTTTCAATGTCCAATGGTACTATCAAAAATAGTACCATAAAAGACTATCATTTTAATATTTTCCTTTTTTTTAACGACTCGAATTAGTACAAAGCTCAAAGGTACTGTCCGTTTGCATAAGACGTTGTTTGAAAAAGTGCTCCGTCATACCAGATGTAGTTCAAATAGGACTTACCTGACACAAACCGGACTAAAATTTTCCCAAACTGTATAAAATTATGTAGTTTTTTCGTTGCTGATTTTAAAAGTATTGTTTTTTTGACAAAACGGCAGTCGTTTAATTATAAATAGGTCTTCAAATTATAAATTTTCAAGATGTTTCAGATACGCGTTTTAAAACATGTTTAAAGTTTGACATGCAGTTCAAATGTAGGTATTGAACCGATTAACTTAATTGCTTTGACACATAATGTTACAATGTTGTTTAAAGAAGAGAAACCACGGAGTACAGTAGATTCTCCGAATAAGATACCACAAGGGGCCGAAGGGGAATACGGTTCCGAGAATTACCATTTAAAGTTAAACCGATAATGTAGGTTGTTTTGTATTCCATATCCTTTTCCTTCTTTTTTTTGTCACGCGATTGAAAGTCCGCAAACGAGGAGTTCTCGCAGTGTTGACAGGAAAGAAAGAGAGGAGAAAGGCTATTTGTACCGTTTATGCAATTATCTTACGTAAGTAAATCAATTTTAAACATTAAAAACACATCAAAATAGGCTTGAGTTCATGTCCTTGACAAAAAACTACGTTTACGAGTTATTGAAAATTCTCTATGAATTTTAAACCAAAAAAATTAAAATCTGATCTTAAATAATTAATAATTCATGATAATAAATTTAAAAAAGTCGTTGTGTAAATAATTCTCATTTTTTCTCGTTTATTTACGTGGTATCTTATTCGGAGTACGCAACTCCAAACATTCAGAGGCGAAGAGAAATTAGGAGTGGGGGTAGTGGATTTGCGAAGGGGAACCCGTGGTATCTTATTCGGAGAATCTACTGAAATTACATTTACCAGAAAATATCTAGCTTTCACGTGATTAAGTGTGTAGCCTCTTAATAATTAAAAGAAATAATTTATCTAAGTCTTGAAATATGTATTTGAAAGAAATTTGAAAAACGTAAAGAAAAAATGTAAATACTATTATTTATTTGTCTTGTTGAAAATACCATATTGAATTATGATCTGCAAGTGAAAAATTAGTTTTTATCGAACTCTCCATCTAGCATTTGTTTCGAACGAGCGCGACAAATTTGATAAAGAGCAAAATATTTGAAAAACATCTTCCGATCGTCATTTCACATACTTTGCAATACACCAGTAGTAGCGACGTCGAGACGCTGCATCCTGATTGGCTAACTTAAATGTGATATTACGCGAAAACGGCTGTACTTATCGCATTTTCGCAAACGGATTTCGTTTCGGGATGTGACCAGCAGTCACCATATTTCGGGTGGTCAATTAATTTTGGGACACCCTGTATATAAAAGTTATCTACCCTTCACCGATCTTCGTGAAAATTCCGTTTGTTTGAATTGTATATCTTTAGAGGATACTTTAGAGGACAGCCGCCTATGCACTGTCATATGAAGACGAAAGGATATTGGGGGGTATCCAAGTTTGCTTTTGGTTTACGATAAGAAGCCTCCCGTTCCTATGTAAGACGGGATGAAACGCTAATATTATAATATATATTTTACTAAAAGTGAACTTGCCTAGGTATAGGGGTATAATTGCACTGAATGCAGTTGCCGGACGTAACATTAGTTTGCCCAATAGGGAACGATGGGCGATTTTTGTGGAGGAGTACAGACAAAATATTATAATTAGACTGCGGAAGTTTATGCACGATAAATATGTAAAATGCATATACAAAATATGCACAAAAAATATGCAAAATATGCAAAGTATGCAAAGTAAGGTGTATATAAAATGTAGTAGAATAAGCAATATAATAG
Organism: Gasteruption jaculator; assembly: GCA_949825005.1. NCBI lineage: Eukaryota > Metazoa > Arthropoda > Insecta > Hymenoptera > Gasteruptiidae > Gasteruption > Gasteruption jaculator. Next base: position 4,919,803 of record OX463766.1, read on the forward strand.
TATGTTACAGTAAATTCACTATATATACATATACAAAATACTTTTCACAATTATTCCGATAAATTATAGTTCGTGCGACAATAAATTACGAGCATTTTTTTCCATATTTGATGAGGTTAATTGGTGACGTTTGCCTGTCGAAATTAATTTATACGCGGAGAGTGACCGCTCTACGTCACACGAAGTAATTGGTGCGTATTTAAATTTACACCAACATTGTTCTGGCACACTTATTGGACCTTGAACACACTCGTTATTTAAAATCTTTGCAATCTTTGATAACGTAGATAATCCTACGTTCTTTTCTAAAGTCGTATATTTATTTAATGTACATAATGTAATATTACTATATGTAATAACTTTAATGTAATATTTTTTAAATGTACTATACTGTTCATATATATTCCGATTGATTCATTCAACGTAAAACCTATAGTTTCCAGTCCCCGTATTGTTGGTGGCAAAGTGTTTAAATGAGCCTTAATGTACATTAATTCTTGAGCAAGTTGATCTTGCTGGAGCACCTCTTGTGCAACTTTAATTGCGGCAGCATCCTTTGGCTTGAATGATTGAACTATCTATTAACATAAATGAAATTTCTGAATCAAATTGTATTCAAATTTAAAGAAATTCATTATTACCACTTACGGAGCTTTAAAAAATCTTGACAAACTTCTTTAATTTTAACAAAGTTGTCAGCATAAAATAATGCCGCTTCAATCCATGTACCCCACCTGGTTAGGACTGGTTCTGGAGGCAAACGAATATTTTTTCATTTTTTCCGATACTCTTCAATCCGAAGTGGAGCTTTTGAAAAAATCTTTTTTACGGATGATATTAGCGTGTTCACTAATGGGAAGTGAAGTCGTACTTCTTCAGCAATCCTATGCAAACCGTGAGCTAAGCATGTAATATGTACCATATTTTGGTAAAACAAGTTTAGTTTTTTGCCTGCTTTAATCATATATGGTGCAGCATCAGTTACGAGGAGAAGGACTTTTTCTTCGTTACCATTAGGTAACAGAATATGTATAGCGGAATTAACAAATCGAGCAATAGTCGCATAATTTGTTTCCTCTAATACTTTAGAACACAATAAGTGAGGCACTGTTACATCGTCTTTGCAGAGCTTTCCTATTATCAAATTGGCTACATATTGTCCCATTTTATTGGATGTCTCATCCACGGAAATCCATCCATAATGGTCCTTAATGTCTTCCCGTATAGCTTGTAGGCATGAATTATAGTAAACATCCAAATAAGTCTTCCGTAATGTTGATTTATCCGGAACAGTATGATTTACTACATACTTTGTTAAAAAATTCCTCCACGTATCATTGTTTAAAGATCGCCAAGGCATGTTAATAGCGACCATTGCTCGCGTTAAGTCTGCGTAAAATTCATTTTTTCTTGAGCTCGTTGTTTTCTGTTCTTCTGTTTCACACAAATTAGCATTTTCTAGAAGATTCCTCTTATGTGAGTGGTATTTATGTGTTGGTCTAACTGCGATTTTCTTTCACACTTCACGTTTTTATTGCAAAGTTTACAATAAATTCTTTTGTCATCGTTGTCGTTAATAACAAAATTAAAATCGTTTTTGATCCAACTTAGCATTAATGAATTTCTATTTTTTCTAACTCTTGGCATTTTCAAAGAATTAAGAGACACGTCAATATTTTGACTTTTCCACAGAGATCACATTAACTGCGATAATCGAACTGAAGTATTCGAATTCTAAACACAAACCTAACGTTCGGTTAGCAACTCAAGGATATAGGCCTTTATTTGTGTGGACACTATACAATTATGATACGAAAGTTTGTTGATGGATGAAACTAACTTATCGACATAGATATTTCACATTAACACGATAAATAACATGTACAATATATTATCGCATATGTTTTTAAACATAAATATGCAAAGCATATGCATTATGCAAAAAATGCAAAATAAAAAATGTATTTTTCTAGCACTCTAATCATAAAACAAATTTCTGTCCAGGTCCCATTCTTTTAACTATTTCCTATAAAAATATGCATTTGCATAAACTTCCGCAGTCTAATTATAAGTAATAGCGAGAGCGTAAGTTCATCATCATTCGATCGTCAGATCTGTCTTAGGACCTTTCAAAATACAACTCGCAGCAAATTGACATTCATTTTTTTTTGTTTACTCGTGAAACCCGGTTAAATCTACGGTTCGGTCTTCAACCCGGGTCATCGACTAAATTCCAAAGTGTATTCCACGTTTGAAAAATCGAACAATAAAGATTTATTATATAAAGAGAGAGAAACAATAGTGCTTGTGCGTTCGGTTCTTTTTGCCAACACCCACTCGTCAACCGCAACTGTTCCACGGGTCGCCAGCAATCACCTGCCGGAGAAACCACCACCGTGGAACCCTTGCCGTCAACTTGGTTGCCGGGACTTCAGGAGATTCCAACTCCTTGCGACTCACCCCATAAAAGCGAGTGAAGGTTTTTGATCGATGATTTAACTATCTGTTCCAAAATTGTATTTCGCGAATTATTCTGAATTCAATTTTAATTACTAATTCTATTCCTATTTTTATTTTAATTCGATATTATTACAATATTAAACCCGAGTTCTGTTTCTATTTCTTTCCCATTTCTATATCCAATTCAAATTCTATTTCTATTTCAGTTCTAATTCAAGTTCGATTTCTATTTCTATTTCTATTTCTAGTTCCATTCCAATTTTAAATTCAAGTTCTATTTCTATTTCAGCTCTAACTCAAGTTCGATTTCTATCTCTATCTGTGTTTCGAGTTTCTTTCCAATTTCAAATTCAAAATCTATTTTTATTCCTAGATCTTATTCGGGTTCAACCTCAATTCCTAGTTCAAGCTTGATTTCTATTTCAAATTTGTATTTAAACTTTGTTTTGATTCCAGTTCAAATTCCAAACTCTATTTATATTTTCCAAGTGAGCGGATAGGAACTTCCAGTTCGCTTATCTATTGTTTTGTTTCTAATTCTATTTTTAACTGAACGGATAGGAACTTCCAGTTCGTTCGGTTATTATCCTATTTCCATCTCTACTTTCAACTGAGTTAGTAAAGGTCCAAGCTCCTGGGTAAGACCTACTGTCTCACTCAAAATTTCATTCTTTTCTATTAAATTCCGAAGTCTGTTACAAGTCAAGAGACTTATATTCTTTGTACGACATAAGGAAACTGAATATAAGTCGTAAGAAACAAGTCATCGAAATCACTACAGTTGTAAATCTGAAGTTAGTAATAAATACAAATAAGATATATAATCATAAATTAAACCATTATTTTTCTTTCTATTATTCTTTGAATACTCCTCTCACGATCAGCAAGAGGTACTTTAGTACTTTAAGGTGCAAGTATCCCGTCACACGTATTCCTCAGCCGCTCGAGTAATACGTGCATAGTCAGTCCTACTATACTCTCAGATATCTCATACGGAAAGGTATCGCTTACGCGGTATCATAGTAGAGGTTGTTGGGGTAGTAGAGGTAGAGTATATACGCACTCACTCATACAGAGTCGGTACGTAACAAGGTCGAGACAATTTTTTTAAATGGAACCTCCCCCTTTTGACATCGGCAATCGATAGAGCGGAAAATTTTACGTTGGAATACGCTTTTGGGTCATAGGTCTAATTTGACCTTGACGGATGGCAGGGTCACCAGTAAATCCCGGGACGGTCCAATATCTTGGAAAACAAAACTCTTAGAGAAAAAAGTTATAGACAAAACTTTTACCGTTTTTGCCAAGCTACCAGAAGGTGGCATTGCAATTGACCTTGACTATAACCTTGAAGGCAATACGAAGGCCGAGATCATTTTTTTAAAGTAACTCCCCCTTTTTGATATCGGCAATCGATAGAGCGGGAAATTTTACGTTCGAATACGTTTTTGGATCATAGGTCCAAGTTTACCCTGCCGTCCGTCAAGGTCAAATTAGACCTATGACCCAAAAGCATATTCGAACGTATAATTTCCCGCTCTATCGATTGCAGATGTCAAAAAGGGGGAGTTCCTTTAAAAAAATTATCTCGGCCTTCGTATTGCCTTCAAGGTTATAGTCAACGTCAATTTCAATGTGGCCATCTGGTAGCTCGGGAAAAACAGTACAAGTTTTGTCTAAAACTTTTTTCTCTGCGAGTCTTAGTTTTCAAGATATTTGACCGTCGCGGAACTAAAGTTACACCCTGTATACTATCGTTGTAAATTTTTGTACGTTTTCTGTTTCCACAGTCTTTGATTGATCTAAGCAGCTACAGCCATTCCAATAAGAGGAAACGAAGGAATAAATTGCTTGTTTCATGAAGCAAATAATTTGCTGACGAAGCAATAGTATTTTGGTGCTCTCCAAAAATAGAAGCTGTCGCTGAGAAATTCTAGTATTTTATCTGAGTGAAGGATATCTGGTAGTAATTATTAAAATAGCACAAGAAGAATCGTGCAAGTATTACAGGAAATAAGATAACGTTTGACAGGTATATTGAAATTGGTCAGTTAAAATATACTACGACCTAACAGAGTGTACAATGGAAGGAATTAACTGATCTGTATATAATGTTTGTATGAAAATGATGATTTCTATTTTTATTTTAAGCTCTACGTTAATTTGCAATTAAAATATGGTTTGTATATGTTACAGATAATTGAAGCATAGGACGGTGTGCATAACATAAATTTGCTGGTATTTATATTAATTCATGAATATTTTATTATCCTTAGTGTTGTTTTCCAACCAGTTGTTGCGATGTAATTATGATTCAAACGTTTCGATCCTTCGTGCAGATCTTCTTCAGTGAAATAATATATTTGGGCTTCGATGGCTCGTTTACAATATAAAGTACCGTATAAAAATAATATCAAAATGATATTAATAACATGGTTTTGGTACAATTTTATATTGATCCTCATTTTCATTTTATGAGATGAAAACTGAAATCCTATATGATCGATGTGAGAAAGGCATGCTCTGATTGACAAAGGATAACCTAAAAGTTCGTAGTACTTTTAAAATTAAATGTAAAGTATTTATATATACCTGATCAGCTATATAATTGAATTAACTTGATTCCTCTGTTAATTATTATGTTAACATTATATTCTCAGTATTTTATATTTTTATTATATTTACGATGCCATTGGATTATTTTCTTAAAGTTGATTTATTACTTTAATCCTTTTAGGTGTAGTGTGTTATGAAGATTTATCTATTGTATCTAGCATTACCTTTATCAATGGTATCCAGCATTACCCTCATCACCCGGCAAATATGACTTCAGTTCTCAGTTGATCGTCGACTTCGAAAGTCGTAGTGTTATGTGATTATAAAAGTTTTAACAAGAATTATGAATAAATAAATAAATAATTTATATATTAATTAACAATAGTGTTTCTTACAAAGAACGCAACATTAGTAGTAATAAATTTTCGTAAAAGTGACTAATGACAATATTAATATTTAGAGTGTCAATATTTATAAAATGAGTGAATGTAGTCGAATGATAAAATAAAATATTTTTTGGTAAGTATATAAGTAAGTGTTTTTTTTAAATTGTAGTCAGCGAGTAAAAGGATTTTAAGTCAGTATGTAGTTCAAAATTAAAAATTTTTTTGTATAAAATAATTATTTTTTTATTTTTTCTCTAGTATAAAATTATAGTAAAAGTGTAAGTCATCGCAGTCATTTCGTATGTTAACATTGTTACTAGTCTCGTTTATATACATGGCTTCTAATAATCTTCTTTTATAAGTATCTATCTCTGTATTTAAAATTTTGAAATTTTCAAAATCAAAAGTATGATTGTTTTCTAAAGCGTGTTTGTATAATCCTCTACTAGCTTTTTTTTAGTAATATCGTAATTGTGATGATAAAACCGTGTTTTAGCATACATCTTAGTTTCTCCGATATAAACGTCTTGACAATTTTTACAAGGAATTTCATAAATTATATTTTTTTGTAGATTTTTTTCCAATTTGTCTTTACCATTGTCTAAAAAATTTTTTAAGGTGAAATCATTACTAAACAAACAGGTGATGTTAAATTTTTGTAGTGTATTTTTTAAATTTTCTGATAAATATCTGACATATGGTAAAACAGAGTAGGTTTTTTCATTATTGTTGTTATTTATATTGCTAGTGTTGTTTTCGTTATTGTTATTATAAATATGATCGATTCTGTCCTTCACAATTCTATTGAAAAGTTCAGCTGGATAATTATTTGATAAAAATGTTTTCTTAATTATTTGAATATTTTCTCTTCTATATGAGAAATCAGATAATTTAATTGCTCGATCTACTATCCCTTTAATCGTACCAATTTTGTAATGGTAACAAGTTGGAGCAAAGAAGTTAATATATTTCCCGGGCCAGCATTTTTTCCGAAACCAATTAGTTTGTATTACATTATTTTTATTTGTAATTTCCATGTCTAAAAAAGATATTTTTTAATTAATTTCTTTTTCTAATGTGAATTTAATGTTGTTATGAATGTTATTAAAAATGTTTAAAGTTGTTTCCAGTTGATTATTATCAGATAGAATTATAAGGATATCATCGACATATCTTAGGTATATAGTCGGCTGAAATGTTAGGAGATTTAAGGCTCTTTTTTCAATCTTGTCCATGACTAAATATGCCAGCACTGGTGACAATGGTGATCCCATTGGAAGGCCACTAATTTGTTTATATTGTTCTTTGTTAAATGAAAAATACGTATTATCAAATACAGTGGTTATGGCGTTTATTAAGTCACGGAAATCTATTTTGAAATCTCTGTATATTAAACATTCCAAGTCTTTTACTACATCTAGAATTAAATCGAGTGGAATATTAGTAAATAATGCAGTTACGTCGAATGAGGCCAATATGTCATTGTTTTTAATTTTTTTATTCTTAATACTGTCAATAAGTGACCATGAGTCTTTAATATGTAATTCGGTTTTACCAACGTAATTTTTAAGAATTCTTTCTAGAAATAAACTGATTTTGTGTATGGGGGAGTTGATTGCTGATATAATAATTCTCCAGCCAATGTTTTGCTTGTGAATTTTTGGAAGTCCATAAATAGTATGTCAAGATTATCCTTTTTAAATTTGTAAAATATATTTTTTTTTAAATTGAAATTTTTCATATATATATCATGAAAATAATTGTAAACTTTCGTAGTTGAAAATTTTGAAAATGTTTTAACTACATTTTTCCTTATTTTATCTTTTTCATTTTTGTCCGTTTTTATAATAGATTTTCCTAAGTTGCTGATTATTTTTTCTTTTAGAAGATTTTTCTTATTGTAGTCTAGGGAATGTTTTTTACCGTATGAAACGAAATCTATTACATTATCGGGTATGTTAGTATTAGTTAAGTTTCTAAACCATTTTTTCCTTATTTCAAATTTATTATTGTTATTTTTATTAATTAATTTTCAATTTTCGTGATCGAATTCTTTTTTCAGCCGATCATATTTATTTGATAATTTCAAATTTTATATTTTTTAATTTTTTCCATTGTTCTATTGTATGTGTCTCTGACGGTTTTAACACTAGAACTACCGACAGTTGAGACGTAGCTATTTCTACTTAAAAAAAATTACTTTTATTTTAAATGTATGAAACAAAATTAAAATTCATAATATTAATCCTTTAGCTATCTTTCCAAAAGTCATTACATCATTGCGAAAAAAAATGTAACATGAAGTAGGAATAATAAAATAAAATTGTCTAACCAGTCAAAATGACTGGTGTGGTAGTTCTAGTGTTAAATGTTGATTTAGGTAATGTGTAGTATAAATTATTGTAAATATAATTTTTTTGTTTTTTCAAAATCAAAAAAATTAATCGCTTTAGAAAACAATCATACTTTTGATTTTGTTCGCGATCGCGAAAGGTAAGGGGGGAGCGGAGCTGAGCCGGGACCCACCGGACAGTCTCCCTCTCCCAGAGCTGGTCCCCACTCGCAGCGTCTCCCACCTCGCAGCGATCTCGCCGAGCACGATATCGGCGAGATCGTTGCCGTTCCAGGCAGTCGCTCGCTCGACCCGAGCCCCTTCAGACGGGGACTCTATGTATGCTTTTAGGCTACACTGGTAAGTCTGGTAAAATCAACCATCCATACCTTATCCCACGAGGCGTTCTCGTGATCGTAGAGCTAGCGCGGTGTTCGCGTTATACCTTTCCTAGTGCGGTGTTCGCACTTCCTTAAGCGGAGTTCGCTTCCTTTTTCTAGTGCGGTGTTCGCATTTTGTAGTGTCTCTGAGACAACTCGAGGTGTTCTCGGGTTGTCGTTCCTTCGGGGATTAGCCCCATTTTCGCTCCCAACCCTCCGGCTTCCAGGCGCCCTAGCGCCTGGTCCAGGCGGAGTTCGCCTCGCGCGTCATAGCGGAGCTCGCTTTGCGCGTCTTTCTCGGGTATCTTAACACTCATTGCACGAGCCTCGCGCTGGGAGACTTAGTGCCTTTCTTTTTCTGTTAAGTTTTTTTATTTATTGTTGAAAATATATTATTACGTTTTTCGTTAAGTCTCTTCTTTTTCTTTATTAGCGTCTCCTACCCTTGTCCGTCCGAGCGAGCCGAACGTTCTGCGCTACCACCGGTAGTCTCCGCTTTGTTTCTTTGTATTTGTGGTGATCGGGATTTGCCCGTCGTTACAGTCCCGCACAGATTTTGAAAATTTCAAAATTTTAAATACAGAGATAGATACTTATAAAAGAAGATTATTAGAAGCCATCTATATAAAAGAGTCTAGTAACAATGTTAACATACAAAATGACTGCGATGACTTACACTCTTACTATAATTTTATGCTAGAGAAAAAATAAAAAAATAATTATTTTATACAAAAAAATTTTTAATTTTGAACTACATACTGACTTAAAATCCTTTTACTCGCTGACTATAATTAAAAAAAAAACACTTTTACTTATTTACTTACGAAAAAAATACTTTATTTTATCATTCGACTACATTCACTCATTTTATAAATATTGACACTAAATATTAATATTGTCATTAGTCACTTTTATAACAATTCATTACTACTAATGTTGTGTTCTTTGTAAGAAACACTATTGTTAATTAATATATAAATTATTTATTTATTTTGTAGCGCGACTGCCCTTTTTCTACAACTGATTAGGCATTTTTGGCACAGTCGCGGGACAAATGCCTCACTCAGAGAATTCAAGACAAACAAAGAGCAATATTCTGAAAGAAAATTCTCGTAACCAAAAAAAGGGAATGTGGAACGGAAGGTTGGGCGCCAGTCCGAATTTCGGACGCGGAATTCCTCTGAGGGGGCCCGGGCTAACACAGGAAGAGCGATGAAACCCACTCAGAGGGAGTCCGTTGTTCGAGCTAAAAATAAAGGAAGGCTCAAACGACTATAATCTTAGTAAACTAATTTATTAAGACTACTCAATATTAACAGACAAAAAAAAACTATATTCAAAAATCTCGGGAATAGTTAGCTTGGATCGAAATTCAATAACTCACAAAAATATCTAGTAGAAATATCACACGGTAAAGTAGCCGTTAAAATAAGATTCACTAATAAGGAACAGAGTATCAGGTATTACTAGTGCTCTCGATGGCACTTTTCTTCTAACGCGAAAACCGGGAACACTCGGACTTACAAAGTCGTATAATTTGCACTCGTAATACTCTAGTAATTAAGTTAACATTAAAGATAGGCGCGATAGGATAGCCGGATTTATAGGTCCGATGATGACCTTTAGGGTAGGCTATCAATAAGGTCGCGGAATGCGAGATCCGTAACGGACCCCCGTAGACCGGAAGGGAGGTAGGAACGGGAGTATTTCGAAATTACTCAAGGATGAAGTACGAGGGACTTGCCAATAAATCGCAGTACCAAGAACAGACCGCACTCACCGCAGGCACGTCACTCGCCTTGATTTTGATCCCATTTTGAACTCGAAATTTTTCTACTGATTGAACAGGTACACACTCGGCGATAGCTCAGGAATCTCTGCCGGTTCCCGGCTATGGCGTCCTTCTTCATGTGCGATAGCGCCCTCCTGGCGTTGTCCGGTTCGGGAATTAATTTTTCCAGTAACGCTGGTAATTTGGTTCCGTGACCCAGTTTTATCGACCCGTTATCATTGTAGATCTTCTAAGATAACGATAGAGGGCCACACTGGGTCAAGAACCGCTAGTGCTGTCTCGGTTTAGCCCAGCAGTCCTCATAGCGCTGTTCCTCCCCGGAGCGGAAGATCTGCCAATAGGAGCTATCATTGTGCTTCATCGGTAGGATCTCTCCTCTCTTTCCTTTTCGCGGAGATGTTGGTTGGGGTCTTCCTTGTCTTCTTCGCCATTCCGTTTTGTGCGGATCTTCGTGCGAGTTTCTTGGCAAGGGGCCCAGAGGAAAGGGAATAGTGAGGGAGTAAGGCGACAGTTTCGATAAGATTTCGATAATACAATGCTAATAACGAGTACTACGTATGATTACAATTTCTAAATTTTAGCTGTTCCTTGTGTTCTCGGGGAGATTCCTGAGCACAACTACTCTCATTTCTCGACCCGAATTATTTAAACAATCCCTTGCTGAAATTGAAAGCCGTGAGCGGCAACAAAAATGCGAAATTCTGAACAAAAATAATTACTGAAGTAACGGGAGAAAATCTCCACGTTACAATTTATTCATAATTCTTGTTAAAACTTTTATGATCACATAACACTACGACTTTCGAAGTCGACGATCAACTGAGAACTGAAGTCATATTTGCCGGGTGATAAGGGTAATGCTGGATACCATTGATAAAGGTAATGCTAGATACAATAGAAAAATCTTCATAACACACTACACCTAAAAGGATTGAAGTAATAAATCAACTTTAAGAAAATAATCTAATGGCATCGTAAATATAATAAAAATATAAAATACTGAGAATATAATGTCAATATAATATTTAACAGAGGAATCAAGTTCATTCAATTATATAGCTGATCAGGCATATATAAATACTTTACATTTAATTTTAAAAGTACTACGAACTTTTAGGTTATCCTTTGTCAATCAGAGTATGCCTTTCTCACATCGATCATATATGATTTCAGTTTTCATCTCATAAAATGAAAATGAGGATCAATATAAAATTGTACAAAAACCATGTTATTAATATCACTTTGATATTATTTTTGTACGGTACTTTATATTGTAAACGAGCCATCGAAGCCCAAATATATTATTTCACTGAAGAAGATCTGCACGAAGGATCGAAACGTTTGAATCATAATTACATCGCAACAACTGGTTGGAAAACAACACTAAGGATAATGAAATATCAAGAGACACGGTAGTGTCTCGAGACAAGTTCATGTATGAATTGGGCGAGAGCGCTACCGTGTATCTTTTCTCGACCGAACTAGGTGCGGGCACATGAAAAACAGCCGCCACACGTTGTGTATATACACAGCTTCAACCTCTACACATTCAAACCAAAAATGTCCACTAAGTTGTGTGAGTTTCTCTGTATACATACACGGCTGGATGCCTCTATACGCTCACACGAGAAATGCAACATAAGTAGCGGATAAATGGGGGGTTTGCTAGGCCCTAGGTAATATGAGAAAAATTTGCGACAGACAGTAGCGGTAAATGAGGGGTTTGCTAGGTCTCAATGACACGCAGTGGCGTTGTGTTTTGTTTTCACGAATCCAAAAGACGAAAAATTTACTTTACCGACGCACGTTATGCATTGTTTTATGTTATCTCGAGATATAAAGCCGATAATAATAATAATATTTGCAAAAAGGAGACAAATCCCCCTAAAAAACACCTCTGGTGCAAAAAGTCGAGACAAGTTCACGTATGAAAAGGGATCTCTCTACAAAAGTTGTGAAATCCAACAACATTAGACAAGCTCGTTTTTTCCATTATGTCAATACGAAGTAATTACAAAATGGAAAGAATTTTTTCTGTTTACGTGATTAGAACCGGTATTGAACTTGTCGGGCCCCGAACCCAAACGATAAGCAATAAATATCTTACAATTTAATTTATTTTTACCGCATTATAAATTAATAAAGCTCAGATTACATAATAATAATATGAATAATTATACATCATACTCAAACATCTGAATTATTCGGGGCCCAACAAGTTCAATACCAGTTCTAATCACGTAAACAGATAAAATTCTTTCCATTTTGTAATTACTTCGTATTGACATAATGGAAAAAACGAGCTTGTCTAATGTTGTTGGATTTCACAACTTTTGTAGAGAGATCCCTTTTCATACGTGAACTTGTCTCGACTTTTTGCACCAGAGGTGTTTTTTAGGGGTTATATATTCAACAACCAACAAAGGACACAGAAATTATTAAATCATGAATTGAATGAATAAATGTTTATCATTAATAAATTAGTATCATATGAAATATATATATTCATATATACTAGTGTTGAAACGGTTAACAAATAATCATATTTATCTAATTGTGAATTAGTAGAGGGCGTTTCTTCCCAAAAGTGCATACATTTAAAGGATGATGATTGAAATATTAAATCGATATTGTGTTGAATGCAAACATTTTATTTGAAGGCACATATACACAGAGACCTAAATTTTAATGTCCTTTCATATCTCTTACAATTAGCCAGAATATATAATTGAATGGGTCACCTCAAAAACGTTACAAGGTACAAATTGCAAATTGTTCAAAATCCCCTTAAAATTAAAAGAATAACTAATGGATTTTTTAAAAATCCATCCATTTTTTTTAAAAAATTTTTTATAAATCCATCAGATTATTTTTATCATTTTCGGATTTCGGATTTTTTTTTAATCCATCCATTTGTTAAAAAAATTGTTTAAAAAGTGTATTAGGTTATTTATTCATTTTCGGGGGTTTTTGAACAATTTGCAACTTGTACCTTACAATGTTTCTGAGGTGACCGATTCAATTTTCAAAACCAATTTTGCACGCTAATAATCAACCTTATTATCGCACATTGAAAATTCAGATTGTATTAGTAATCCAAGTTAGTAAATATGTATTATTTCTTCAATTGGTCTTAAATTTCTTTATTAAATTATTGTGTTGATGTTTCGACAACCGCTACGTTGTCATCTTCAGAACACTGATTTTAATAATTATATTAATTTCATAATATACTGTGACGGACTTTCCGTCGCAAATCCTCGCTCGTCCCTCCGTTCGGCCTGATCGGCTCCTCCCTTCCTGGAGTCCCTTAAGGGGAGTCCAGGGATGCGAAATCGAGAGATGGGCGCCAGCCGAGGGGGTGGCCCTCGACGATGGAGATCCGATCAGCCCGCGGCGTAGACGAGGGGGCACGGCTAGCGGTCGGGAGCAGAGTCCCAGAAGGGGGTTCTGCCTCCGTGCCCTGGGGAAAAACAAAAAGGGAAAAGAAAAGGGCTAAAACGGAGGCTCACGCGGTAACTGGTTTTTAATTTAATTTATTAAATTAAAAAGAACAACAGAAACAAGAAAAAAAAACGTCGCCTCGGTAGGCGGTAACAAGAGAGAAAAAAAAATCAGAAAGACCCAAAAAAAAAAGATACGCGAAAAAGGAAAAGATATGGCCGGAAGGGCCCGCGACCGAATGGGTCTGGGACTCACAAAAAAAAGAAAACTAAACTACGGTAGGGAGCACGAAAATTGTAGGCGGGGGAGGGAAAGCCACTTCCGTTCGGGAAAGCTACAAAAAGACAAGGACGGTAGGGAAAAGGAACGGGAGATATAAAAAGGCACGTCCGTGACGCTCAGACAACAGATGTTGGCCCAACCTGGTCGTGCGATACTCCTCCCACCAATTCGGACCACCGGAACCAATTCCTCCTCGGATCCCGGTCAAATCTCGGCCTCCTCGAGCACCCAACACTCCTTCCTCGGACACAACCAAAGGGATCCACGCGAGTGGATGCGGTCACCCAGGGCACCAAGAAATTCGCTACAGCCGTAACAATATAATCCAAAACCAGACGGTCACGTCAAAGGTCCAGAGATCTCTCATCTCTTCCTCGGTTGCGATCCTCGATTCCCCCACCCAGGGCCCTTTCGCAATTCCTAGCGTGGATAGTGCTGCCGCCCTGGGTGGTGGATCTTGGTCGATGGCTTCTGGCTGGCGGAGTTGCGTCTTGTGATTGGTTGAGGATGGTGTTCTTGTCCAGTCTTCTGGTCTCAGCGGTATCGGAGTCCTTCTTCCTCCGGAGCGTCACGGTGATAGGTAGACGGTAGGAATGCGTGAGGTAAGGGAAATGGGGATTGGGTATTGTGCTTCCTCCGTCCTACTCTGTAACAATCTAAAATATCTTTAATATTTTGTCCCAGCCCTTCCGGGGAGATCTCTGGACACTACCGTGTATGTTCAAATACGCGACTTGATAACGCGGCCAAATGGCCACGTTACAATACTTTCTTAGATTTAAAATAATATAATAATTTGAAAGTACATATTAAAGATGTTAACGACTACAATATTAAATACAATAGTGTACGTAGTCACTACGTATTTAATATTGTAGTCGTTAACATCTTCAATATGTACTGTAAATGTGGAAAATTATTCCCGTTACTTTAAGTAGTAAAAATCTCTGTTCGCGATTGGGCCAGGAGAGGGTGCACGACCGAGCCAGGGCTCTCTGGACGGTCTCCCTCTACGACTCGGTCCCCAGTCGCGACCTGCTCCCACCGCGATCTCATCGCACAAAATCGATGAGATCGCCGCAGTTCCAGTCAGTCGCCAGCTCGTCTCGAGCCACTCACCACGGGGAACCCATGTCATGCTTTTCAGTACCTACGACATAGTTCCCTTCACTAAACCCGATTCCTAATCTGCGAGGACTCGCTCGCTACATATCCAAACACCAACCGTGCGGATTCTGCATCTCCTTTCTTTTCTTGGAGATAATTCGAGGACTCCTCGGGTTACCTTTCCTTTCAAGGGCTAGCCTCACTTTCGGCTTTCCTCCTTTTTTTGTTGTATTATTGATAGGTAATTTACTGGTGCACGTTTGTGCCCTAGTTAGTTTAAGGTTAATTTTATTAGCATTCTAGAATAAATTTTAGTTAAAATTACTTCCGCCGCGTTTGGTTATTTTTGGAATGTTCCCCGTCTTGTCCGTCCGAGCGATCGAACTGAAGTATTTTGGGCCGTAATTCCGAACTCGATCGCAAGCGTCAGCGGAGATACTTTCGCTAGTGCAGTTGCGCACAATCTCGCTAATTCTTATAATTTATGACTTTCTTTTGTCTTCTTGGAATTCTCTCGTAAATTCAGGCTATCGGGAATAATTGAAAAATAACCTAGTGCTCAGAAATCTCCCGGGAACCTGAAGAACTGTAATATCGCATTTATTATTGTCGTAATTGTATTTTTATATTTTTATTATGTTAACGAATCGCATTATATCATTCTCGCATTATCGAATATTTCTGCCTAACGCTGTCACCTTATTCCCTTCCCGTCCAACTTCCTTGCCAATAAGACCACGAAGATCGGCACAAAGAGGAAACGAAGGAAGACAAGGAGTATCCAACGCTCCCTCAACATGGGAGAGAAGGAGAAAGAAGATTCCCGTAGCTGCTCATGACAGCACTAGAGCTGAGAAGGAAGGAAGACATACCGATTCCCGAGAGAGACGAGGAGAAGGATGTCACGTATCTATTGCCTACGGCCATCTACCGATTCACAGGAGACGGGTCGATAATAGAAAAATGGGTCGATGCCCTAATTATCGCCCGAGAACTTGTCGTAATTCCCGAATCCTGCCGTGAAAAGGATGGCGCTATCACTAGCAACGCGAGGAAGCCGAAATCAGCTAATCAGAGATTTCTGAGTCTTAGCTGAGCGCGGATCACACTTGGTATTATTTCACGTGTTTCGAGGGATCACCTGTCTTTTTTTTGAGAAACTTGGACTTTTCTTGGAATTCCCGCTTTTTGTGGAAGTTTGCCATTAAGCAAATCTGAATTTTTTTTGTGACCAACCACCGTGGTGAGTGCCTTCACAAGGTCTGGTTTACGAATTTTTGGCATTCCGTTCGAAATCCTATCGCCTACCTTCCTATCGACTCCCTCATTACTATCTTCTGTCGCGTACTTTCGAATTAGTGAGAACTCTACTGTTAGTCGGAGGGTTCCCGACAATTGTCTTTTTTTTTGCTATCGAATTTTTATTGAATAAATCGATTATTTTGTGTCATTAATCCCGAAAAGAAAGTCGTCTGGATTTTATTTCTTTTTTTTATTTCCCGATCAATCCATACAACGGATTCCGTCTGGGAGGGTCTTTCAGCTGTTGCTGAGTTAGACCGGGCCCTCTCAGAACAAATCCGCGTCCACTAAGACTGGCGCCCAATTTCAAATTTATTTTTCCTTTTTTTGTTCATGGTGAGCAACAGGCTCTGAGAAAGGGAAATTTGGAACAACGCTACCAATTTTTGGCGAGGTTGGTAGGCGTGCTACAGTACTTTCGAATGATGACAACATTTAAGATAACAACGTATTAGTTGTCGAAACGTCAAAACAATAATTTAATAAAGAAATTTAAGACCGATATACTGAAGAAATAATACATATTTATTTAAAACCTACGGTCAAAGAAGGGATAATAAGAAGTACATGTATCAACTTGTACTTCTGGTCACACTAAAATTTTATTTCCGTCCCTCATAATTCAGACACAAATGATAGTTGAATGAATTTTTCCACAATGTATTATAAACTTCATTGGAAATCGAGAAATTAACCATAGAATTAATCGAAATTAATTAATAATTTCAAAAGAATAATGTTACTTTTTGAACTGATTGGAGATCCACGTTTTGATAGTTGCCACATTTCTTTGCAATCTACCACGGTTATCATCTTTCAATTTTTGAATTTCATCAAAGGTTGGAAGAGTTTTATCCTTTACATGGTGTCCAAATGCTTGTAGGACTAAAGTTTTTTCATCTTCTGTCCATCGTTTTCGTGAACATTTTCCCATTCGTGATGCTGAAGTAGATAAGTAGAAAACAATCGATTAATTCAAGGTATTTGAAACAAAATTATTGAAAGAATATGGATTCTGTTCGAGACCGGTCCAGGAGAGGGCCTGAGCCAGGGCTCTCTGGACAGTCTCCTTTTCCCGGCTAGTCCCCACTCGCTGCTGCCCCCACCTTCAACAGAGAAGGATCGGCGAGTCTCGCTGGTCGAGATCGCCGGCAGAACTGACAGTCTTCAGCTCGCCGAGAGCCGCTCCAGACGCGGAACTAATGTCTATGCCTTACAGCGCCGGTATTCTGGTTCCCTGAACCATACCTATCTTCCAACCGCGAGGCGACCTCGCGTGCTCTCCTTTTCCTTTCCAGTCCTTTGACGGTGCGGACTCCGCACCATCCTTTCTCTTGCTACAGATTTCCCGAGGACTCTCTCGGGATTTCTTTCCACTTTCGGGAGTAGCCCTTCGTTGCTTTTCCTCCCTTCAGTTTCGGCTGCATCCAGCAGCCCTCGACTTAGTTTAGCGAGCGCCCGTGCGCCTTTTAGGTCCGGGAACGACCCTTTACAGCGTCCGTACGCTGCATCTTTGCACGCGCTCTTTTTTCTGCTTTAGTTAAGTTTTTGTTTGAATAAATTATCGTTATTTGTTATTAGAAGATCGCGTGTGTCTTTTTTGATTGTCTCCCTTTCCGATGTCCGTCCGTGCGACTAAAACCTGAACCTTACAAGTTCAGTCGTCTGGTCTAGTGTGCCGAGGTCTAGTCCCGCGCAGATTCATAAAGGCAGATTTTCGGCCTTACTTACTTGAACGCTTTCACTTTTGAAATATAGATGGATCGTCAGAAGTTAATAGGGACGACTTATTCGTTTTCCCTCAGAAATCACTGTAGCCTAAATTATCCACTCCATTAAAACCCGATACTAGAAAATACTGTAAATAATGAACCAGTGAGAACCAATCGTTAACCCTTAAAGGCCTAGAGTATCAAATTTTATACCGGTCTTTTAAATGGAATTTCACACTTGATGAATTTGATACTCTAGGCCTTTAAGGGGGCTAGGTCACCTATTTATTTTATTTATGTATTTTTTTTATTTGATTAAAAAATACCTTGGTATGTGTACTATTTAGGAAAAAGATCGTTTCCCGCAATTATTGAAAATAAGAGTGCTACAGCGCATGATCGATGTGAAAGTGCGGTAGTTGCTCTTTTAAAAGCAAATATCAAAAATTCAAAGAGCAATTTTGCATTCAAAGTCCCACATTTTTAATAAATATTGAATATTTTGTTTTATTTATTAACAATTGCTATTAGTGTAACGAATTGTTAAAATAGTGTAAATTTTTACAGGTTATAAAAAAATGAATAAAAAAAGTGAAATAGCGAAACAGTGAAACAGTGAAATAGTGAAATAGTGTGATAGCAAAGAAAGGGGTTATGGTGACTGATTTACATTCAATTTTGAGGTAGGTTATGGATCAGAGGTGTACCATAACCTCAACTTGTCAAAAGAAGCAGTAGGAGAAACAGACAACAGAAAGAGAGGGGATGCTGGACTAAGCTATTTCTTAGTTTTCGCTTTTCTTTTAGTTGGCTGCATAAAACAGCAAATGCTTTTGTAATTGAGAAATTCAAAGGAAAATGAATTGCGCTTACTAAAAATTTGCAAGAAAAACATAAATAATTTTGTTAATTAATTCTGTTTTATCGTCAGAGCATCATTTTTTTATTTTTTATTAAATATTGTGAGTTTTTTCACCTGTAGATTATAGCCAGCGCAAATTGAAGGACTTCAAATAACATTATAAGCTCATCAGAAGCTGATTAAAGTGTATACATTACAAAAAAAGCGAAAACTCGTAACTTGATATCCACGTGTTTACAAATATGTATCACATAAGATAAAGAAGAGCCGAAATTTAGTTTCCGTAAACTCGACAGAATGCGCTGTCGGAGTACTATTACCACGCGAGACGCGGCGGCACGGATAATAGAAGAAATACAGCTATGTGATATACAATGTAAGGAAACGATTTGCGATATGTGAAATTTATGTACGAAAATGATTTTAACTTTGACAAATACATATTTATGACATAGACATTTTATGTAACTCATTGAAAATTGCATTTTTATTTCCTAATATGAATAGGAAATAATTTTACAAGATATTTAGTACTAGAATAGAAAAAAAATGATGACTTAGAGTAACCTTTTTCGGTGAAACTTCTAGAAATTTAGTTCCTACAATTATTCTATACAAAAAAAAATTGAAAATTGTTTGTAAAACTTATGCTTCGGAAAATTATTAAATATTCCAGAAATAAAAATAGTTCAAAACTTAATTTTTTAACATTTTAAATATGTCTTGAAATTTATGGTAGCCCTAAATAGAAAAATTATTACGTAATATATATTTTATAATTTATATTTCCAAATATTTACAGTTTTCATATTTCCAAAGATAAATTTTCAAGTTTCTAAAAATATCAATTTCAAACTTTCCATTTTCCAATATTTACACAGTTTCCAGATTTCCATATTTTCAAAGATATAAATTTAAAAATTTCTACAAACATCAATTTCAAAGTATCAAAGTTTCATAAGACACGAAATTCAAAGTTTCCAAATACACAAATTTCAAAGTTTTAAAAGATCAATTTCAACGTCTCAAATTTTCAAAAGACACCTGAAAATACGATATTGCCTTGCGTCTTTCGTATTCGGTTTGGGGTCGTACATTTTCGTGGTTTACAATAACTGTCGGAGGTTGGCTTGGTAGTGGTGGAGGTTCGCGTAGTTCTATGTTTTCTATGATTCTACAGGGTATATTAATTTTTCTTACTTTTTCTTTCTTTGATAAACATGACAATAATTTACAGAATGATCCTAATTTACTGAACATTGAAAATTTCAATGCAAGACCTAGAATGAGCAAGATAGCTCCCACTGATATTCCGGAGTACAGCAAGCTATTTTCCAGTCTGTCAAAACGTATCCTATATTGTCGGTCTTTAGCAATGCTTTTTGCTTTTGATATAATTGTTCCTAAATTTGTTTCTAGTTGAAAATCTGGTAAACGTAATTTGTCTACTAAAGATTTCTGTTCTTCTAGTACGTCGGCCAAGTTGACGGTATCACTGTAGTCGAATGAATTTTGATAAATTTCCGATATGTTTAATGCTTTAGTTGCGAATATTTTTATATTTTTTAATGTTTGAATTTCTTTAAATGGTAATAAATCCTTATTTCTGGTTTTTGCTTCACATGCTGAACTAAGTTGAATTATTCCTGTGTTTTTTATCGTTGTACTAATCGTCTCTTTGTTTTTGCAAATCAAATGTATCGTTTCTGTATCGGGTGTCGAGAATATCCACGCATTAGAGTCGCGAATTCTAGACCATTGTGTTCTTTTTAGAATTTTTAGTTGAACATTACAAATTTTGAAATTCGAAAATTATGGGTTTGCTAACAGTTGTATCTCGCACTCACTTCCGTCATCAAAATGGTTCGGTCCAAATTGTAAACAAATATATTCCTGATGAAATTTTTTGCATTTTTCCAAGTTGTCATTCTCTATCGTATAGTATTTTTCGAAATTAATTGAAATAGCGGAAAATATAGTGGTTGGTTTTATATACGCGAATTCAGTACGATATGATCTGTCATACTGTCTGACTGGAACCGAAATATGTTGGTATAGTCTGAATTTCTCTAAATTTAACAATGGAATTTTGATAACATAGACTATTGTTTCTTGTTTATGGAATATCATCAAGTCTGCAAGATGTAGTAGGTCTGCAACATTGGCTGTGTCGACCGGTATTGGAAATTCCAGATTTGGTTCTGATTTTTGAATAGCTTGTGCACTTCTGATTGTTTGCTGTCCCGATAGTACTTTTGGATGAACTTGTCCATTTTTAGCGAATAACAAAATATCGATAAAAGTATTTATATCGATTTCGTATTCTAACAAGTCGGATTCGATTACATTTACACATTGCAATAATTCTTGCTGTATTTCAAGGATATGAATGTGTTTAGCTGTACTATAATTCGTGCTATTGATTTTGATTGTTAAATTCACTAAGGATTTTCCTAAACTGTGAATTTGTTTCCGTACTGTATCAAATTGTGATTTTATAATATGTGTTTGATTTTGTACTAGTTCTGCTAAATCATAAGTACTATTGGAAATGGATTCAATTTGGCTAAAAATTCTGTTTCCGTCGTCTTCATCTAATGTTCCGTAAAGTTTTCTGTAAATTTTCCCAATGAAACTAAAAATTGCTCTTTTGTTTCTGGTATTTTTATCTATTTGAACTAAATCGTATATTACGTCGTGTGCGGTTAAAACGTTGTTTAATCTGTGTTTTATATTATGTAGTTGATTTCGTATGGTGCAATCTTTTCCTAATTTGTTGCAAATATTTTGGATGAAAATAAGGTTATGCAGTATTGTGTCTTTTCTTGTAAGTAGGTCTTCCGTGTTGATGTACGTAACCAAAGTCCATTTCGTATGGTACGTCCGTAGTAATCCTAAATCTTCTGAATACAGTCCAGGATTTTTATCCAATGTAGTTATTTTAAAAGTATCATCTTGGCCTACTGCGTATGCGACAGACCTGAAACATAGGCCAATTTAATTTTATCTATATGTACTATTTTTGTTTTTTCGTCGGTTATTTTCAGTCTAACGTTATGACGGTCTGTTATTTCCAAAATTTCGTACGGTCCTACATATTCACTGTCGAATTTCGTTTTCTTTGGTTCTCGAAGTAGAAATACTAATTGTCCTACTTTGAACTCTGGATTTTTAACATTCTTTTTGTCGTAGTAAAATTTCGTTTTTTGTTTCGAATTCTCTATTATCTTAAGAGCGTCCGTTTTTAAGTCCTTTAGTTGTCTAATTAACTGTACCAAATAGTGTTCGTATGAAATAATTTTGTCGTCCGGAGGAAATTCTGAAGGAATTCTAGGCTTTTTACCAAAAATCAATTCAAATGGTGTGAATCCTGTAGATTCATGGATACTGGAATTATATGAATACATGGCGAAGGGTAGCCACTCGTCCCATTCGCGATTTTCGTCTATAAAGTTTCTTAAATATTCTTTTAGTGTATGGTGGCTTCTTTCAAGTGCTCCATTTGACTGTGGATGATATGCCGTCGTTGTATATTGTTTAATTTTGAATAATTCTGCAAATTCTTGTAGAGTTTCAGACATGAAATTTCGTCCTTGATCTGATAGTATCGCTTTTGGCGGTCCGTATGTGCAGATTAGTGTGTTGGCTAATGCCTTAGCCACATCGGAAGCTGTAATGTTTTTTAAAGGCACACCAATTGCATATTTGCTAAGTAGGTCTATCATTGTTAAAATGTAAACGTTTTCTGTTTTTGTTTTTGGTAACGGTCCGAAAATGTCAATAGCTATTTTGTCGAAAGTATCAGTCGGTGTATCTGTTATTAGCATCGGTGCTTTGTTTTTTACTCTTAGCAATTTATTTTTCTGACAAGTTTCACAGTATTTTATAAAATTTTGAATGTCTGTTTTCATTCCGATCCAGTAATAGTCAAGTAAGATTCTGTAATATGTTTTGGTGATTCCTTTGTGTCCTCCAATAGCCGAAGAATGATATTCTTTAATAATTTGTGCTCTGTCCTGTGTAGCTGGAATGTTTAATGTTCTTTCGCAAAGTATTATTTCTATTTCTGAATTTATCGTCATTAGTCGCAAGTACGTTTGAACATTTTCCCAACATGCGTCACTCATCATTTCACCGTCTTTTTGAATTGCGCATGAACAGATTTGCAATTTTTCTAATTCTGTTAAAAAGGATTCCAGGCATTTTTTAATATTTGGTAGTATTATATCGTCTGAAAAGTGTTGCTTGCAGATTAGTCCGAAATACGTTTTTGTACCTTTACGAGTCGTTATTACTGTTCCAATTGTCGGTTTCTGCTTCAATAAATTAATTTGTTTCATGTTTGCTTTCTCTGCCAAAGCTTTTTCTGTTTTTGTATTGAAGGAACAGTCAGCTGACATAAAGAATGCTATATTTGTTCTTTCCGAAATTACATTTGATTGCCTAGTTTTTACATTGTTTCTAACTGTAATGTCTTCTGTGATTTTTGTTCTGCTTCTTGTTTCCATTGGTTCTTGTGATAATTTCGTCGTTTTTCTGTGGTACGAAGTTGGTTGATAATCTTTGTCCGATATATCCATAGCCAAAAAGTCATCTTTGTTTGTTAATCGTGTCGTTTTCGCTGTATGTTTATCTGGAGAGCGAAAATTTGGAGTTACTTCTGGTGTCAGAGTTTCTTCGGTTAGTCTTTCAGGAGACCTGAATGTAGGAGTCGGCGTTTCCTCAGTTTGAATTTCTGGGGATCTAAATGTTGGAGTTACTGGAGCATTGTAGTCTTGGTTTTTTGGAGTTTGGTTTGTACGCAACAGTATTTCTTCCATCTTCTTTATTGGATCCTCAGCGCGAATTCTTGGCGGGCTGGCACCTATTCCGGCGAATTTCAGTTCCGGGTCCCCTTCCTTAAATATTTTTATTTCATTTAGGCTCTCTTTATCGGCCATTTTATCTTTTTCTTCTTTTATATTCATTTTTGGGTTGACCCTTTTTTCTTTTATTACCGGTTCATGTATTTCTGCCCGTGTTTTGATTTTTGGCGCTTGTTCATCCTCTGAAGAATCTTCTTTTTCCTTTATATTTTCTTTTCTTGTTGCTTCTTTTTCTTTGCTTGTCTCCTTTAATTCCAATTGTTGCAGAAATTCCTTCTTTTCCTTTGTATTTTCTTTTCTTTTTAGTTTTAATCTTTTCAATGGTTTCTGTTTCCTTTTTATTGTTATTTGTGTGTCTTCTGTTCCTTTTTTGACTTCCCATTCGTCGCTGGATTCGATGTCCGTATTATCAATTTCCCAAATTTCTTGGTCCGTGGTGTCATTAAAGTTTGACGAGGTATCGGATTCGGCAGCTAATTTCGGTCTCTTTTGGTCCTGTTCCGAGTCCATAGAGTCGTCCACATGTGGTCTCGTTTGAGGTTGATGGTATTCCTTAGTTCGTTTTTCCTCGTTACCAGTTGTTTCGTCAGTGTAGACTTCTCTGCTTCTAATAGGCATAACGGATGCTGTTGTCGGATTTCGTGAAAGTGCGTCTGCTACGTAATTTAGTTTACCTGGTTTATGTAAAATATCGAATTCATAATCGTTGAGTATTGTCTGCCAGCGTCTAAGTTGTTGTGGAGGATTCTTTTTACTGGTCAAGTATGTTATCGCTCTGTTGTCTGTTATTAACGTAAATTTATTACCATAAAGGTATGGTCGGAAATGTTCTACTGCTTGTACAATCGCAAACAGTTCTTTTTTGGTCGTGTCGTAATTTAATTCGGCTTTTTTGAAATTTTTTGAAAAATATGCTATTGGATGATCAAAGTTGTCGTGTTCTTGACTAAGAACTGCTCCCATAGCATAATCTGAAGCGTCCGTTGTTAATTTAAATGGTTTGTTAAATTTTGGAAATTTTAGTATTGGTTCCTTTACGATTTTATTACGTAGTGTGTCAAAAGCGTCCTGTTGTATATCAGTCCATTGGAATTTTACGTTACTTTTTAGTAATTGGTTTAGACAATGAGTAATTTTTGCATAATTTTGTATGAATCGTCGATAATAGCCAGTCAGACCCAGGAACTGTTTTACTTGTTTTGCTGACTTGGGCACTGGAAACTCCGTAATTGCTGTTATTAAGTTCGTATTTGGTTGTACACCGTGTTTCGTAATTTTGTGGCCTAAATATACGACTTCTTCACTTAAAAATTGGCATTTGTCCGTTTGCAATGTCAATCCTGCATCTGATAGTCTTTTTGCTAGACGTTGGAATTTCTTTTTGTGTTCTTCCAAGTCTTTTGCGTATATGACTATATCATCCAGATATACAAATAGATCAGTTCCTTGCAACCCAGACAGCACAACATCCATAAGGCGCTGAAAAGTCGCCGGAGAGTTTTTCAAACCAAATGGCATACGATTAAATTCATAATGTCCATTCGGTGTTGAAAATGCTGTCTTATGTCGGTCTTTCGGACTCATTTCTATCTGATGGAAGCCAGATGCGAGATCTAAAATCGTAAAGTAGCGCGCATTGCCTAATTGGTCTAAAATATCCGTTATGTTTGGCAATGGATATGCATCACTGACAGTTTTGTCGTTTAATCCACGGAAATCGATTACCATCCGCCATCTTTTATTCCCTTTTGAATCGGGTTTTTTGGAAACTACCCATACTGGTGAATTGTAGGGTGATGTAGATGGTTCAATAATTCCTTTTTCTAATAGATCTTCAACCTGCTTTTTAATTTCTGTCTTGTGTACCAAAGGAAATCTGTATTGTTTTGTATTTATTGGTTTTTCGTCTGTCGTATAAATTTAATGCTGAATACACGAAGTGTGTCCTAGCATGTCTCCGGGTAAATAAAATAAATTTGGAAATTCCGAAACTAGGTCTAATACATGTCTACGTTCGTTATTTTCCAAATGATCGAGATTTAGTGATGCTTCTAATAATTTAATTCTGTCTTGTTTTAATTTTGTTGCATTTACGCTAAAAATGTCAAAAGTCTTATTATCTTTAATGTCAGTGTTTTCAAAGTTCAGTAAATTATCATGTCTTTTCATTTCGTCTGGTACTACTATTTGTTCGACAGGCTGAAGTTCCACTATCGGAATTTCAAAGTCTACTGGTGTTGAGTTTGTATTAATTGCGCGTAGGTAGGCGATTCCGTCGTTATTCGTCACTAATGCATTTCCTAAAAATATTCCCTTATCGTTTTGTATTTGGGGAATATATCCTTCTTTTACTTTTGAATTTATAACACGAATTGGAATTTGTTTTGAAGTACGCGGTGCCAAAACGATTTTTTCGGACTCCGTAAATGGGATTTTCGACCCATTGATTTTTAGACATTTTTCAGCATATGACAATTCTACCCTGTTTTCGCGGAAGAATTCGTCACCCAACATGCCGTCTGCTGGTATCGGAAAATTATCCGGAACTATATGAAAAAGTGCCAATTTCGAGGCTACTTTTAAAATGCATTTGCCTAATGTTTGAACCTTGCCTTCAGTGATACCGGTCAATTCGTAAATTTGCTTAGGAAACGTCATGACATCCGGTTTGAGCCTACTTTCTTTTATTAAGTTTACTTGGGCTCCAGAATCCAGAAGGAACTTCGCTTGATTATTTTTTAAAGTTATTGAATCGATAGTTATAGATGCAGGTTGGTGACTGGAAGATTTGCTGTAATTTACCTTAAAACTTCGAATGGGTTTTATTTGCGTTCTTGACTCCCGCTTCGCGTCACGCTTTCCCGCGAAGCTCATTCCAAGTTTTTTAGCCTCTTTCCGATTTCTTCCGCTGTCATCTCACCATTAATTGAGTTTTTCCTGCTATTTTGTTTGCTATTTGTATTAATTCTTTCGCGCGAATTTGATCTACTGTTGCTACTGTCATGTTCATCTCGGGGATCTTTGCCGAAATATTTATTTCGATTGGTGGTAAGGAATTCTAATAATCTGTTTCGTTCACTTTGTGAATTTCTGTCTCGGGAATTATCTCGTCTATCTCGAGAATTATCTCGTCTGTCTCGTGAATTACTACGTCTATCCCGTGAATTACTACGCGAATTACTACGTGAATTGTCTCGTCTGTCTTGAAATCTATCGTATCTGTCTCTTGAATCGTCACGTTTCTTCCAGTCGCGATAATTATTAAATCTTCCACAATGGTTATTAAATGTATCGGAGGAGTAGTTTTGTCTTGTATGGGACTCGTATCTACTATTTCTTCGTTGTTTATATCTTTGTAGGGACCAACAATTTTCCGTTTCGTGTCCTGTTTTATCGCAAAATGCACATAATTTTGTTTTTACCTTGTGTTGTTTACTGTCTGTGTCGGTTGAGGGATGTGTTTCTGTGAATCTTACTTTTAATGTTTCAAATGTCGAATTATTTTTAGATAATTGTAATTTCCGTCTTTTTTCCAATTCTTTTTCAATTGCAAATGCTTTATCCGTTGCTATTTCGAATGTTTCAGGATTTTCACTTACGATTAGGTTATAAACGTCTTCGTGTAAACCGCGGATAAACGTCTTTTTTGCTAGTTCTCTCATTTCTGTAATACGTGCTGTTAATAATTCTTCGTCTACTCTTCTATTGTACATTTGTTGTAATCTGCCTAAAATTCGTTTAAGTATTTTTTGTATTCGGTGTGTGTAATTTAATACATTTTCATTGTAATTTTGGCTAGAACTTTTTAATTCTATTTCAAAGTCGGATAATTCTAAATTTTCACTAAATACTTTTTTAAGATCGTTTAATAATTCCGATAAAGTATTATAATTTTTGTTAAAAATTTGCTGTCTCGCGCTTCCTGTCAATTTTAAAGGTAATACTTTAATGAGTTTCGTCCTGTCAGTTATTGAGAGAATTGATTGGGCCGCTTCGCAAATTTCGCAAAAGTCTTCAACAGGCATATTATACCCGTCAAATGAGGGAATATATCCATTGACATCTTTGAAATTAATTGTGGATGTTGGCATATGTACCTCGCGTACAGGTAAATTTTGCGCTTCATTTTCCATTTTGCGTGATTTTTAGTAAAAATTTCAATATAAATGTCACGAAAATAATTCTGTTTTGTGTTTTATTATTATTTATATTATTTACTGTTTTATTTATTTATTTTTTCATAAAAATTTAATCTTGAGAATTTTAAAATTCAAAACCAAAGTGTAAATTCAAAGTCGAAATTCGGAAAATGTCAAAAGTAAACAAAAATCAATTCAAATAACTCGAAATCTAGTACTTTCAGAATTAAAAAAAAAGGTCAAATTCAATAAAGTCACAATTCACAAATGTCAAAATTAATGAAAAAAAATCAAAAGTCAAAAATGAAAGAGTCAAAGAACATGAAATATCAATATCGTTTTTCCAGTACCACTCTGTATATTGTATATTAGCGTAAGACAAAGCAGCATGCAGTAATATACCAGCATTCAAGTTCTTTGGGGTGTCAAGTTACTTCTTATCTTTATCATTTTTTATGCTTGACTCTACTAAAGTTCTTTTATGAATTTAATTTTAAGGTTTCGTTTTGTAATATAATTAATAGAAAAATGCGTAATTTTTGTTCTCTAATTTTTTTTTGTTTTATTTTATTTTATTTTTTGTAAATATTGCTTTTAAGGTTTTTTAGGTTTGAAAACAAGAAAAGAAAGAAAAAGAAAGTTACAAAACTTTGACAATCAAAGAACTTGATTTTTTTTTTAATTTTTTTTTTTAAATTTATTCATGCAGTAAATTAATTGTACTTACCAGAGTAACAGTATGTATTTCATGTATGCTAATTTTTATTTTATCCTTTTGGAATTCGTATATCGTCCTTCTCTTTGTCCTTTTGGATTTCGTATTTTGTCCTTGTCCTTGTTCTTTTGAATTACGTATATTGTCCTTTTCCTTTTGAATTTCGTTGTTTTTGTAGTCTTCCGTCTGTTGGTCTCTTCTTTTTTTTTTATAGTCTTTTTGTTTGTTTTGTACACTGTCCTTATTTATTTATTATTATTTTTTTTTACCTTTATTTCACATAAAAAAAAATTTTGTTTGTCCCCCACTTTTTTTTTTTTACCTTTTCACTATTTGTTTTTGTAATCGTCTGTTAAATTTGTACTTCACTGTTTTTTTTGTTGTATTTGTATACACTGTTAATTTGTTAATTTGTTTGTTAATTTCTTTTTGTAATTCACTTTGTTCTCTCTTTTTTTTTTAATATCCCGTATCTGTTTTTCTTTTATTATGTTTTACTAAAATTTCTTATTTCAAAACCACCGCTGCCACCATGTAACGTGGGTCAATCGATCAAGCGTAGCGTGGCGCGCGTCGCGAGCGTCGAAGCAGGAGTGGCCCGACGGCGGGACTCAGGGTGATAAGAAGGCCCGCCCAAAAGTGCTGGTATCAGCAATAAGGGCCTCTTAGCAACACTGAGTGCTGACGCCTAAAAGATCCGTCACGTTGACGATCAACGTGACAGGATACTCGGATGTCCGAGAAGTATCGGGTATTCGATACTTCCGTCGCGGACGTGACACCATATTTCCAAAGATATAATTTTCAAAGTTTCTAAAAATATCAATTTTAAAGTTTCAAAGTTTCAAAATTCCAAAAGACAAAATCAAAGTTTCCAAGGACAAAAATTTCAAAGTTATCAAAGATATAAAGTTTTTACAAATAAAAGTTTTACAAGATAAAGTTTTTACAAAAATCAATTTTAAAGTATTAAATTTTCAAAAGACACAAATTTCAAAGTTTTGAAAGACACAAATGTCATTGTTTCCAAAGATATCAATTTCACAGTTCCATATTTCCAAAGATATCAATTTTTAAGTTACAAAGTTTTCAAACATAAATTTCAAAGATTTCAAAGCTTCTATAAGTATCAATTTCAAACTTTCCATTTTCCAATATTTACACAGTTTCCAGATTTCCATATTGCCAAAGCTATAAATTTTAAAGTTTCTACAAATATCAATTTCAAAGTATCAAAGTTCCAAAAGACACTGTTGGAAATGGGTTTATTTAAATAAAATACTGATGTTTATACTTTTTATATAATAATTCTTTATTATACTACGCAACAGAAGAGAGACCCTTTCGCTATGACTTTTTCTAAAGAACTACCTAATGCAATGGCCAAAAAGAGACACGGTAGTTGTAATCTGAGTATAGATGACTAGTAACTCTTTTCTAAATATCCGAGGCCTTATCGCTTCTTTGTATAAACAAACAGCCGAATTCGAGGGAATATATAAATGGATAAATACAGCATTTCTCTTCATCAGAATAAGAGACTAATAGAACAAAGATTAATTTTTGTATTTCGTTTTACAAAGAAAATCTAACAATATACAATTCGAAGTGTCCATTCTTTCAAATTTCCAGATATAAATTTTACTTTTCAAAGATATTAAGTAGTTACCAAAAATATTAATTTCAAATTTTCTACAAATATGAATTTCAGTTATTAAAAATATAAAATTCAGTTTCCATTTTCTCAAATTTCCAAAGATATAAATTTCAGTTTTCAAAGATATCAAGTAGTTTCCAAAAATATCAATTTCAAATTTTCTAAAGATCAATTTTAAAATTTTTGTTAATATCAATTTCAGTTTCCATTTTTTCAAATTTCCAGATATAAATTTTAGTTTTTAAAGATATCAAGTAGTTTCCAAAAATATCAATTTCAAATTTTCTAAAGATATCAATTTCAAAGTTTTTGATAATATCAATTTAAGTTTCCATTTTTTCAAATTTCCAAAGATATGAAGTAGTTTCCAAAAATATCAATTTCAAATTTTCAACTACAGCGACGGTGGTCGCTGTTTGCTTATACTACTGTAAACCAGTAGGAGAGATCTCCGAAGAAAGTCGGAAAGGACCGAAGTTCTTTCGGGATCTCAATCGCGAATCTATATGGTATCAGTAGTGCTAGAATAAATATATACGAGGTGTTTTGTATAAGACTATGAAGCCGGGAGATGGTGGTAGGTGGTGAAAAATGGAGACGAAAATTTGTGTACCATTTTTGGAAATTCGGATTAATTACCGAGTTATTAATTAAAACGTTCTGGCCAATCAGAACGACGAAAAGGCTTTGGTAGGCGTAGAAAATAATTTAGTACCATCAGACTCAGCCCTACACTTGAAGATTAGGAAAACTAAGATCCCCCTAAAAAACACCTCTGGTGCAAAAAAGTCGAAACAAGTTCATGTATGAAAAGGGATCTCTCTACAAAAGTTGTGAAATCCGATAACATTAGACAAGCTCGTTTTTTCCATTATGTCAATACGAACTAATTACAAAACGGAAAGAATTTTTTCTGTTTACCTGATTAGAACCGGTATTGAACTTTGTCGGGCCCCGAATCCAAACGATAAGCAATAAATATCTTACAATTTAATTTATTTTTACCACATTATGAATTAGTAAAGATCAGATTACATAATAATAATATAAATATAATTATATAACATACTCAAACATCTGAATTATTCGGGGCCCAACAAGTTCAATACCGGTTCTAATCAGGTAAACAGAAAAAATTCTTTCCGTTTTGTAATTAGTTCGTATTGACATAATGGAAAAAACGAGCTTGTCTAATGTTATCGGATTTCACAACTTTTGTAGAGAGATCCCTTTTCATACATGAACTTGTTTCGACTTTTTTGCACCAGAGGTGTTTTTTAGGGGGATTTGTCTCCTTTTTGTAAATATTATTATTATTATCGGCTTTATATCTCGAGACAATATAAATTTACAATAAAATTAAAACTGTGTTCATAAAAATGCGCCTCAATTAATTTTTATATGCGCTTTAGTAAACGCGTCAAAATGAAATAAAATAATTGTTTGTAGAACTCTGGTTTTATTTTATAAAATTTAATTTTGGCGCGTTTAATAAAGTGTACTAAAGTATAGACGGCCCTGAGCCTCACGTCTGTACGTGAGCGTCTGAATTGCCAAAGGCGTAGCAAACTGATGAGCCGTCACTGATGCGACAGAATTCGTATTATTGTATATGTCGTGTATGTATACAGAGAACTCATAATAATGACGGCGACAGAATCGTGTGAATGTATACTAGGGTGTTTCAAAAAAAAAGACTTTTTTTATTTTTTTGATGAACTTTGAAAAACTGTTAGAGTATTGCTAGAAAAAGACCCTCTGAAAACCGGAGCTCTTAATATTAATATTTAGAGGTGGCGATTCGTAATTTTGTGTTTCCCATTTAAATAACATAGAAAAATTTGTGATAAAAATTTGGAATTTTCTACCTCAATGACGAATCACTTCACAAGTATGTCAAAGGGTTATCTTATGGGAAATTTAATGCTCTACAAAAAAGGTCTGAATGACGATTCGCGTAAGTCTAGCCGTCTCAAAGATATCGAGCCTCAAACTTTGGCATGTTTGAAATTATGAGATTATATTCTCTTAAAACTCAAAAAAATCAATTTATATCACTTAAATACCTAAAATTATCAACTTAAAAGTAAATATCTACAAAGATTCAGTAGAATTTTGATCGAAAGTTCTTAATTATTTGATAAATCACGGTTTCAATTAATTTTTAGAGAAAAATTCTTACTTATGTAAAGAATATGGCAAAAGTTCATCTTAAATTCACTTATATCATGTATTAATAATCAATTCATATTAAATTTATTTGCGTGTTAATAGATTGATGAGGAGCAGCAACTAATAATTTTACATAAACGTAAAATTATTAGATATGTTGACAATATTTTTAGAAAACTTTTTAACAGTCCAATCTTCAATAAATTTTTTTTGCTACAGTTTGGATAATCCTCTCGATGTTTCTTCACAATTTTGTAGCAAACTTTGGAGCTGCTCCTCATTTTTAGTTAAGTGTTGATTATAGTTGGAAACTAACGCAACATTCCTTTCAGCAACATCGTTTACTGCTTTTAATGAATTACAAAATTGAAGATTTTTTTAAAAGCTTCAAAATCTTCTTTTTCTAAAAACATTATCAACATATCTAATAATTTTACGATTTTTACTGTTCAATCTATTAACACGCAAATAAATTTAATATGAATTGATTATTAATACATGATATAAGTGGATTTAAGATGAACTTTTACCATATTCTTTAGATAAGTAAGAATTTTTCTCTTAAAATTGATTGAAATTGTGATTTATCAAACAATTAACAAATTTCGATCAATATTCTACTAAGTTTTTGTAGATATTTACTTTAAAGTTGATAATTTTAGGTACTTAAGTGATATGAATTGATTTTTTTGAGTTTTAAGAGAAAATAATCTCATAATTTCAAACATGCCAAAGTTTGAGGCTCGATATCTTTGAGACGGCTAGACTTACGCGAATCGTCATTCAGACCTTTTATGTAGAGCATTAAATTTCCTATAAGATAACCCTTTGACATACTTGTGAAGTGATTCGTCATTGAGGTAGAAAATTCCAAATTTTTATCACAAATTTTTCTATGTTATTTAAACGGGAAACACAAAATTACGAATCGCCACCTCTAAATATTAATATTAAGAGCTCCGGTTTTCAGAGGGTCTTTTTCTAGCAATACTCTAACAGTTTTTCAAAGTTCTTCAAAAAAATAAAAAAAGTCGTTTTTTTTGAAACACCCTAATGTATACGTAGGTTGAAGCTGTGTATATATACATCGTGCTTCGGCTATTTTTCATGTGCCCGCACCTAGTTCGGTCGAGAAAAGATACACGTTAGCGCTCGCTCCCAATTCATACATGAACTTGTCTCGAGACACTACCGTGTCTCTTGATAAGGGTAACATCAACACATTGCTTCTACTGTTACCACTACCACAATACCTACACTATTGTGTGTTGTCCTTCGGCAACAGAGTAGTAGTAGTGGTACTACTTAAGAAATCATATGGTAACACTGAAATATTGAAAATCTTACGTCTGTTATTGCTTCTACTACTACCATTAACTCACTACTATGATTGTATGTGTTTTCGTTGAACAATAAAGTTACAGTAGTAACCTATATATATAAAAAAGAGTTGTTAATCTTTGTCTCCAATGGACTCGAAAACCGCTCGGGCGATTGAGTTCAAATTTATGGACGATGTTCGAGGCATCACTGGGAATGTTTATAGAGCAGTTTGAGCAATGGTGCATAGGTGTAAATATGAGTTTTTTCCCGAATACGCTAAAAAGACCCATTTTCATCCCTATTATACGGGTAGAAAGTAATTGATTTTCGACCAGCGGGACGAAAAGTACTTTTCATCCCGCTGGTCAAAAATCGAGTTCCGCAGCGGGACGAAAAGAGCACTTTTCGTCCCGCTGGTCGAAAATCGAGTTCCGCAGCGGGACGAAAAGTGCTCTTTTCGTCCCGCTGCGGAACTCGCCTGATTCGTCGATCAATAAAGAAAAAAAAGCTATAAGTTCCTAATAATTCATACAATTTTGGAGATAACGTTCTGTGCTATTCCATTTATAACAGGAGGAGGAAGAGGTGGTGGAGGAGGTGGGGGTGATGAAGGAGGAGGTGGGGGTGGTGGTGGAGGAGGAGGTGGCGTGGTGGTGGAGGAGGAGGTGGTGGTGGCGGTGGAGGAGGAGGTGGTGGTGGAGGAGGGGGTGGATAGTGCTGGAGGAGATGGAGGTGGTGGAGGAGGAGATGGAGGTGGTGGAGGTGGGTAGTGGTGGAGGAGATGGTGGTGGATGTGGCTGTGGTGGAGGTGGTGGCGGAGGTGGGTAGTGGTGGAGAAGGTGATAATATAAGACTATTATTACTTAATTACTATTTTTTTGTGAGTGGAGGGGCTTCGCCCCACCAACCCCCCAGCGGGGCTTCGCCCCTGCACCCCAGCAGGGCTTCGCCCCTGCACCCCAGCGGGGCTTCACCCCTGCACCCCAGCGGGGCTTCGCCCCTGCACCCCAGCAGGGCTTCGCCCCTGCACCCCACCAGGGGCTGCGCCCCTGGACCCCCATTTGGCGTTCCAGCTATTTTTGGTGTAAATGCACCGTTGCGCTGTTGCAGGCGTACAAGTATGGTCTTTTTAGCTAGTCGGAAAGAAAGTATCGTATGCCACTGGGGTGGAGCGTATTTTCACCTCGTGTGATCGCTGCCCTCGCTGCGCTCGGGCAGCAAACTTCACACTCGGTGGAAATAACGCACTTTCCTCCCTTGTAGCATAATGTACTATTGTTAATTTATGTCGCCAGTAAACTCGAATATCGTTCGAGCGATTCAGCTCCACTGTTCGAGGCAAATTACCTTGAGGATCGAATATTTTCTGTTAAATTTGAACAAATTTGTTGTCTAATATATGATTTTCAAAGTTCCAGAGTGGAATCATGGTCGATGAAATTTTATAATTTAAATACCTGCCTCGCGATTCCCGGCGCAACTTCCGGAGGAAGATGATCAATTACAAGCAATTCTGGTCCTTTTGGCGTAGATTGCATTAAAAAAGCTTCATCAGTTTTCAAGAACAATTGTTCGTAAGAAATAAAAAAAAAATTCAATATCTCCAGAACGGCCTGGCCGATATCAATGAAATTTTTACCACGCACACGGCACAACAAGACTTACCAACCGTATAAATTTCATCGAAATCGGATTAGCCGTTTTGGAGTTACAAGTTTTCAAAAATGACACGGCCGTCGGACGCGGCTACAAACATCGATGATATCGATGAATATATTTTTTATTTGTTCAATTTTAATAAATTTGTCATTTAACATAATAGTAGTTCTAACAATATAGTAGTTCCATTGTGTACAACAAGGATTAATAACTTATTTTTATATATATGAATACATTACGAAGTGTCATAGGCTAATATCAATATGCAAAATTATTTATTGAACCATGTAGATAAACAGATTACATATGGATCAAAATTTTAATTATTTACACTCTTAGCACGGGCGAAGCCGTGCCGTGGAAAAGCTAGTAATACATAAGAAACAAAGTGGCGAAATTGAAAACCATCAAATTCTTACTTGTATTATTACTGCTATTACGAGTACTACCGCTTTCATTATGATTATTGTTATGATTATGATTACGATTATTATTATTATTATTATTATTATTATTATTATTATTATTATTATTATTAAAATGTTACTGCTATTACTATTATTATAGTAATTTGTTTATTATCATCATCAGTATCATTATTATTATCATCGTTGTAATTGTTATTATTATTTTAAATTCGAATCGAATTCGACTAAAAAAATGCATATTATGAAAGGGCCGAATAAGTGAGTCAAAAGTACCCCTAAACGAATTGAAGAAAACTAAGCAAACCTAATTCCAGAACAACGCGGTACACTTTATATCCGAAACTTGTACATAAATTCTCATTACCTTCGGTAGCGCAGTGGTAAAGCGCTTGGGCTTTGAATAGTTGTGAACTTTTTGACCAGGGTTCGAGCCCCGGTTAATGCTCTATTTTATAAATTTTTTTTTCTTAATAAATTCTACTACTAGTACTACTACATGATTACTATTTTTTTCATTTATTATTTTTTATCATATTTTAACAGGAAATGCATATTCATATTACTATTGTTCATGAATTTTTTCAGATTTCTTGCTTTGGTGCGCCATAGTAAAAAAAAATAAAAACCAATATTGACGTCGGATTTCACGTATTAGAATCAAATATTTTTGCATGAATAGTTTAATTTAAAAACTTTTCTCCATGAAATAAGTCATTTATGCTATTTTCGACTTATCAACATTTAATGAAATTGCATAGAAAATAAACGAATTTAGCCAAAACCATGCGGCACACTTTATATCTTAAACTTGTACATCAGTTTCCAACGGTGTCGGTGGCGCAGTCGGCAAGCATTCGAACGTTGAATCGCTGCAAACTTTTTGACCTGGGTTCGAACCCTCGATCCATTTTTTTTTTCCCATAAGTTGTATATTTCTCTCAATTGTCACTTATACAAATATATTTAATCAATATTTATTTGCTCAATCAATATATTGTTTAAAATAATTAGGAAAATAATGTACAGTAACGGAAATTGATATTCATAATGATTAACAGAAAGAAAACATTTTTCAAAAATCGAAAAAAAAAATAGTTTTGGACGTCCCACGATCGGACCGGCCTGGAAAGTTGTGGAATGAGTAGTAGTTTGCTATAACAATTTTTGACGAAAATCAAAATGTGCACTCACTTTTGAAAATGAGATTTAAAATTTAAAACTCAATAATCTCATTCAAAAATACTTAAAAAATTTTTTAAATATTGTGACGTGGATCTCGCCGACCTCTGACAGGGGATCGCGACCCCTGTCACGTCACCGTTGATCACCTGACAATCTTCAAAAAAAAAGGAATTCAGGTCGCGGGCGCCATGTGCAATGCACCGCGTCGACCAGCTCAAGTCGCGGGGTTGGCAGAGGGGAGGGTTCGAATAAAGAAAAACGACGCCGCGAAATAAATAATAATAAATAAATATATTCCGAATAAAACTAAAGAATAGAGAAAGAAACAATATTAAAAGCTAAGCGAAAGAGAAAAAAAAATAGAAAATAAGATAGAAAAAGGAATTCCAAATTCAATCGAAGGGGGCGAAGCCTTCTCGGCCCCTTCTCGATGCGGAGGAGACGTCGAGCACGTATCGAGAGCTCGCTCAGAGAGGGCCACCCGTACGACGCGGGTGGCTCAAACTCAGAGCTCGCTCGAATCTTCAAAATACAATAAAAAAAAGATGATCGTGGGGGGGACTCACGCCGGCTCCTCGATCGCCAAAACTTCTTCATTTTCCTCCTCGGTTCCTCTCCCGGTTCCGGGGAACTGCTCTCTCTCTCTCTCTCTCTCTCTCTCTCTCTCTCTCTCTCTCTCTCTCTCTCTCTCTGAGCGATGCATGAAGAAAAAAAAAAGAGTGGGATGGATAGAGTAGCAACCACAGAAGGAAGAGAAGATATGGTATACAAATGCCCAAAGTCTGTTAGCACACAACGATGAAATACGACACCAGGTGGTTGACAGAATGAATCCTGCAATTATAGCGTTATCGGAGACGCGAGTGACTCATGATATTGAAGACAGTGAAGTGTATATGCCTGGTTATAGTGTAATCAGATGTGATGCAGAAAATAGAAGAACGGGAGGGGTTACAGTATATGTCAGAGACGGTATTAAATACAAACTAATAATGATGAACAAATTGGAACCAAACTACTGGAGTGTTGCAATAAAGGTTAATGACAAAATATATAAGGGAGTGTTAATAGTCGTGTACCACTCACCGAGTGCACCGGACGCGGAATTTATAAGATACATAGAGGATGTAACTGAGGAACTAACGATAAATGAGGATTGTTTAATAATAGGAGATTTTAATATAGATGTCAAGGGAAACTCTTTCTATGAGCAGCAATTATTATCAGGAATGGTAAGCTTAGGGATGAAACAGTTTGTAAATGAGCCAACAAGAATAACGCAGGATAGCCGAACAATTATAGATCTGGTATTTTCAAATAAGAACGTAGAATTACAGGTGGAACACGAACCAAAAATAGCAGACCATGCGTGGATAAAAGTGCAAATAGGAACGAGCAATATAGAGAGGAAAAAGAGAGGATATAAATCTAGGAACTATAGTAAAATTGATGAAAAAGAGTTTACATCAGTGTTGAAAAATTCTGTGCGTCAATAGACAGACGGAGATATAAACTGGAAGGCAAAGATACTTGTAGATAGTATAACAGGCACCTTAGACATAGTAGCACCAAAAAGGGTAGTTAATATTCCAAGCATATGGGAAGGGAAAAAATGGTACTCTGAGGAGATAAGAAAGGCAGCAATCAAAAGGGATAACGCATACAGACAAGCAATTTATGAAGGATCGGATAGTAATTGGGAACAGTTTAAGGCAGAAAGGAATACAGTGGTTAAATTGATAAAGATAAAGAAGAAAGAATATTATGAAGATAGGATAGATGTCAATAAGAATGACCCTACTAAAATGTGGAAAACCCTAAAGGAACTGATTAGAGGTGAACCAGTGAGAACAAGAGAAACTGGAAATATCAATTTTGAAATATTGGATGAAGAGGCGCAGGGAAATATGGCTGATAAGTTTAATGTGTTCTACGTGGAAAGTATTAATAAAATAGTAAACTCAATAAAAGAAGATGTATCTAGGAGTCCAGATAAAAGAAGAATTCTGATTGGCGGTGGTGTGGAAAATGAAAGAAGCATAGAAAATTTTGAAAATGTCGAAGTAGGGGAACTCGAGAAAATAGTTAAAGGACTACCGAAGAAGAAAGGTACAGAAGAAGGTATAACAAGTGAAGTTTTAAAGATGGCGTTCAGTGAAATTAAACAGGAGTTTACTGACGTCATCAATGAATCCCTGGAAGAAGGACGATGTCCAGATAGTTGGAAAACATCTACAATTATTCCGATCCCAAAGATAGAGAAAGCAAAAAATGCGAAGGATTTCAGGCCAATTAATAAGTTACCACTGTATGAGAAGTTGCTAGAGTTAGTAGTAAAGAGTCAAATAGAAAAATATCTTGAAGCTAATGAGATTATAACAGAGCATCAATCAGGCTTTAGAAAACAATATTCGTGCGAAACGGCGATCCAAACCGTGATTGATGAATGGAAATTAAACATAAGCGAAGGGAAAATTGTTGGAGTAATCTTTATGGACTTAAAACGAGCATTTGAGACTGTGGATAGGGAACTGTTAATAGAAAAAATGTTACAGTATGGAATTAGAGGTAAAGTATTAGAATGGTTTAGATCGTACTTAAACGAAAGGATGCAAAAAGTGTTGTTCAATGAAGAATTTTCGGAAACTATTACAACGAAATACGGAGTGCCTCAAGGATCAGTATTAGGGCCTCTGCTGTTTATTATATATATAAACGATATAGTCAACATATGTCCGGAAGATTGTAGTATAAAAATGTTTGCTGATGATACATTAATATACGTGAACGGTGATAGCAGTGCTGAGGTAGAAAGAAAGATGAATGATGCATTAAACGTAGTGGAGGGATGGATGATAAGAAACAAACTGGTAATGAATGCAGAGAAGACTAAATTAATGATTGTGAGGAGTGTTAGAAAAGAAGTGAGAGGGAATATTATATTGAAATGTATGGATGGGACTGAACTTGAGCGAGTAGAAGTAATGAAATACTTAGGTGTGATAATAGATGATAAACTGAGATTTAAAAACCATTGTGAGTATATAGTGAAAAAGGTTGGAAAAAAAAACGAGTTTTTTGAACAGGATAGGGCAGTATATATCAGCATATACTAGATGTATCATATATAAGGCAATAATAGCACCTCATTTCGAGTATTGTGCAACACTGCTTGTAGGTATGGGTGAAACAGAGTTGAGTAAACTGCAGATAGTGCAGAACAGAGCGATGCGAGTCATATTGCAATGCAGCAGGTATACAAAGGTAGACGATATGCTACAAGCCGTCCGATTTATGAGTGTAAGACAGAGACTGTATTATAACGTGGGTATATTTATTTTTAAGGCCATTAAGAAGCTGCTACCGAAAGAATTATCGCGTAAGTTTGAAATTGTACAATTAAGAACAGGTCGGGTAACACGGCAAGCGGAGAACATAGCTATACAGTTTAGAAAGACAAGAAGCGCGCAAAAGAGCATGTTTTATGAGGGAGTGAAAATGTATAATGCGTTACCTACAGAGGTCAAAGGCTGTGAAAGATTAGTCCAATTCAAGAGTATGTTGAAAGCATTTGTTGTGAGTGAAATCAAATGAGTACAATGTAGATGTAAGATCCATATGTAACAACAAATAGCTGAGAAAGCTAATAAACATCAATCAATCAATCTCTCCCTCCCCCCCCTCTCTCTCTCCCTCCCCCCCTCTCTCTCTCTCTCTCCATGGCGGCCTTTGACGTCGGCCCTAATTCTCGGGTACCGGTCGAAACCAACAGGTTGGCGTCCAGCTTAGTAATGAAGACTTCGGTGTCGTCTCCGTCATCTTCCGTCTGGAGGGGAGGCTTCACGCCTCCCGATTGGTCGCGAGGGGTCACGAGCCCCTCGAGTCGATCGACCATCCTGATCGAATGGGATCCGTCGTCCTATTCGAATTTGAATCGAGGACATTCCCCGTTATTTCTGGGGAATCGTCCCTCCACTTTCTCGTTCCCGACCGGGGCCTGGACGTCTCCAGGGATCGATCCCCGGTCGATACTGCTCTACGTTGCAGCGTCGTCGTCGTCCGGCATCTCTTTTCTCGATCGATGACGCTGCTTCGTTCCCGCTCGGTTTCCGGCGCTCCCACCTGCTCGAAACTGTAGTCCACCCCGTTTCCGTCGGATGTCGCCATCTCAAACGTCGTTGCGATGGCTTCGCCCCTTCGCACGATCGCGCTTATCGATCTCGCGATCTTTAATCTAATCCTATTCCTTAATAGACGTCGCCCTACGCAATTTACATAAATTGGATCAATCAAATACATAATTCGTTTGCGCTCTTACACCGCGGGTCAACTTAACCTAAGAGTTTGTTGATTAATGTGGTGGACGAGACTTCTATCGATCCATGCTGATCGATCGATTAATAAATGTATTTATTAATCGCGTGTCGCGAACGAGGAAGAAAACGAGTTTTCGGAGTGCGGGACTTTTGCGATAGAGAATCCGTGTTCTCTATCATAATATTTTTTTCTAAAGAGTACATGAAGAAAAAAATTTTGAAAAAACAAAGTTTAAATTTAGACCATTATTGAAGAAGTTATCAGCAAAAAGACTAAAAAAAAGCGATTTTTTCGAAAATTTGATATCTTTTGAACGGGCAATCGAAAAAATCTCAAAATTTACCAGGAAGGGTTTTTCGGTAGGTACTAAAAAATATCGAAAAATTGAGGAAATCAAAAATGAAAATTTTTCAAACTGGAATGCCCCATATACATGTAGCACTGTCGCCGTAGATGTCATATATGAGCATCATATACATGTATATATACTGTGATGGGGGTTTTACGAACCCCATCCACAAGTAAAGAATAAATAATGCCGCGTCCTACCGGTAAAGGCGTCGAACGCGGGAATCGGGAAATCCGAATCCCGGGTGACCGGTAAAGCAACTCCGTACCCCCTGGGCAACCGCACATAACCTCCAGCCTGTCATTTCTGCCGCTCGTTCTTTTTTCCATGAGTCCACCGAAGTATCGATCGGGAATCGACCGCCGAACAACGCGGGAAGTGAAGCCGGGAATACGAACGGCCATATTGCGGCGCGGCAACCGGGAGCCATTCGAAGTTCCGGCTGTCACTCCGAGGGAGTTACCCTCCTAGCACCCTTAAGGACGGGGAAAAACCACCGGCCCGACCCTTGCTCCCACCGGAAGAAGGAGTAACACAGGACCCGGACTTTCCGGAAGAGACGACGCCCGGGAATACGTCAGCCGGGGGAAACCGGAATCAAACCGTCCCGCGCCGGCTAGGGAGCTACGATTAGTTCGGAGGGCAGCACCGGACGGACCGGCGAGGCTCCAGCGCTGCGATCCACGTTCGATCTTCCCCCTCTTCGAGGAGAACCGCAGAGCGAGTCATTCTCGCGTTCGCCGCCGCATCAACCGGACGCTACGCCCTTTTTGGAACGTTTTTGAAAGAAGACTCGGGAGAGGACGAGAGGAAGGATATCGGAAGTTAAAAAGGTTCGTGGGCGAGGCTTAAGATAGCTCCTCGCTTTTTCTGTACACGTGTTTTTCTTTCGTTGAGTGTTTTACTAGATTCTTTTGTTTCACTCGGTGCCCGGCGTGTGGCCGGCAGAGTTCCGGGGGAGACAGGGCGCGTTTCCTGCCCCCTTTCGTTTCCTTTTTCTATTTTTGTATTTGTTCCGGTCCCGGGTGTCCGGGCCGGAAAGCGGTTGCCCAGGGGAACTTCCTGGCGACCCCGGGAGTTCCTCCTAGTTTAGTGTGAGAGAGAGAGAGTGTGTGAGTACGAGAGAGAGGCGAAGAGCTGGTAGCGTGCCGGCCGGCATTTTGTGTAACGTCGGGTGAAATTCGCTCGTCGGAATTTCTCCCGGATCTGAATTAGTATTAAGATTTAACGATTGTACTATTAATATTTTCTATTCTTTTTTTGATGTTATTTCTTTTTGGGGTATTCGGCCGGGAATAAAGATCCGGTTTTGAGATATTATAGGAGACTCCGGGAGTTTTTATTCATTTTTCCGGTCCCCAAATTGTATTTTCCGTAGTTTTTCAGCACCCAGCACGGCCAGGTCGACCCTGGCTGGCGCCCAACGGAAGATCAAAAGTGCACGTGGTGGAGGTTGCCCGACCCTCCCAAATACCATGTCACAATACATATGATGCTCTTGCAAGAGGCCGGATATACAGAGTGTTCATTTGAAAACTTTCCAACTGAATATTTCTGAACACGTGTTTTATACTTTTTAAATATCTTCCACACTTATCGAGATATTCAACTGGAAAGTTTTCAAATGAACACCTGTGACGTGGATCTCACAATCCCTTCGTTGGGGGGTGTCGACACACCCCACGCGTCACAATCGCCCTGAAATCGAAATAACGGCAAAAGGGCTCGATCGTGGGCGCCAGGTGCTATGCACCGCGATCTAACTCAGGAAACGAAAATGGTAGAGGGGAGGGTTCGCATAAACGACACGTTCGACAAACAAAATAAAATGAAAATAAATATATTTGCCGATAACAAAATAGTCGAAATAAAACAAAAGAAAATCCTACAAAATGAATACTAAGAAATAAAAGAAAAGCAAAGAAACGGGGCGAGGTAGCGCGAACGAAGCGACGAGCTCGCTCAAGATGGCCACCTGTCAACTCAGGTGGCTCGACCTCCTGAGCTCGCTCGATTCTTTCCAACAGAAATACGAATTCGGGACTCACGCTTCCTCTGTTCTGGGTCCCGGATGGCGATCTTTACTCTCCGTCGACGATATCGATAGCGTCCCTTGACCGGGTCGCCTTCCTCTTTTGCGTTCTCTCTTTCTTTCTTTCTCTCTCTGTCTCTTTATCCGCGTGGGCACGTGTATACGGGTTTACGTCCAGCGTAGAAGTGAAGAAGTCGGCTTCACTTCTGGCGTCTTCTTCTCGATCTCGGGGCTACGAGCCTCCTCATTGGCTGCGAGTGACGACTCGTACCCCTCGAGTCATCCAGCTAGCCTTCTGGTGGATGGAAATCGGTGATGGCCTCGACTTCGGGGTAGAGACGATTCCCATTACTCCTGGAGGATCGTCTCTCGATTTTTCCCTTCTGAGACGGCATCGAAAACCCTTCCTGGATGGTTCCGGAGCTCATTTTCCTCCTTCCACCAACGGCTACTTCGACTGACGTGGTCTCGGTGACGTCAGTACCGGTTCGTCTTCGCAATGAATCTCCACGTGGTCGAAAGTCTGGTCCCCGTCGTCTTCGACAGATGGCGCCTCGTGTTCGGTTATCGCGATTCGCCTCGACCCGTTTCGAATTTACTCTTATCGACGCTACGATCTCTAATGCGAATCTAATCTATATTTCGGCCGCCTTAATTCTAACAATATATTATGTCGCTCTTACACCGCGGAATAACTTAACCTAAGTGTTTGTTGACTTCCATGGTGGACGTATATGCGATCGATCCATGCCGATCGATCGTATCGATTGAATTTCGCGGCGCGAATAGTCGTGGGGAAAGTGCGTGGGAGGTCCGAGATCTTTGTATCAGGGAATCGATATTCCCTGTTACACACCCTGTATATATATATATAGAAAAAGAAATATGTTTATACAATGTATGAGGCTAACCTATTCTAATAGGTTCACATGTTATTGCTTATTTGCGTCCAAATATCACTTTTGTACTCAACTTTCGATTTTGCTGAAATTATTACTCGCATATTATATGACCTTGACAGCGAAATCCTAGCAAAACCCTAGCAAAATCCTTTTTGTGATTTTTTCAAGTAACTACAATGTTGTATCTTCTAAAAGTTGATCAAAAAGATTTTTTTGCAAATTGTTTATTTTTGAATGAAATTTACCAAAAAATAAATATTTTAATGTATGATCAATAATATTTTAGAGTTATTGAAAAA
Organism: Gasteruption jaculator; assembly: GCA_949825005.1. Classification (NCBI taxonomy): domain Eukaryota; kingdom Metazoa; phylum Arthropoda; class Insecta; order Hymenoptera; family Gasteruptiidae; genus Gasteruption; species Gasteruption jaculator. Next base: position 4,964,457 of record OX463766.1, read on the forward strand.
AATCATTAACCTCTCACAATTCGCCATTTTTAATTTTTCTTTCTTTCCAAAAAATCTTTCTTCCATTCTCCATTTAATGCCGTAAGTCTTATCGTTGGTCGCCTTTTTTCTAATTATAAAGAATTTTTTTCATTTTTTTACAATTTAACTTTGTTTTTATTTTAAATAAATATATCCATGATATTTAATATTTCATATAAATAATAAATTTAAGGGGGTCATCCCGTGTGGCGGCCGTGATTTTTTCGGAATTTTTCATGATGAAATGAAAAGACACAGAGCTTTCAAATTTTTACTTCATATTTGGACGCAAATAAACAATAACATGTCAACCTAATAGGATTTCCATATGGGTTGACATGTTATTGCTTATTTGCGTCCATTTGTTCATTCTTTAATTATGTCTCTGAATTTTGTTATACAAAAATATACTTATGATCGTGAGTTATACCGCTCGAATGGCACCCATGTGAAAAAAACGGTGTCCATGATTTCGGCAGATTGGCTTATCTGAAATAAAAAAATAAAATTGCAAGTTGATCTATAAGTGGATGGCTATCGCCGGAATGAGGATTTTTGAAAAACATTGTAGCGCCTTCTTTTTACAGAAAAAATAGTCTAAAATAATCATTAAATTTTGGGGATTATATTTAAAAGCATGTAAAAAATTTAATTTTCAATATTTTCAAAAGATCTTCATTCCGGCGATAGCCATCCACTTATAAATCAACTTGCAATTTTATTTTTTTATTTCAGATAAGCCAATCTGCCGAAATCATGGACACCGTTTTTTTCACATGGGTGCCATTCGAGCGGTATAACTCACGATGATAAGTATATTTTCGTATAACAAAATTCAAAGACATAATTAAAGAATGAATAAATATGTAGTAAAAATTTGAAAGCTCTGTCTTTTTATTTCATCGTGAAAAATTCCGAAAAAAATCTTTAAAAAAACGGCCACCACACGAGATGACCCCCTTAACAAAAAGATTTTTAGGTAATATTAAAGTAATTTTGTATAAATACTTTATGAATAATAGAGTATGTAATAACTCAATCAGTTCAAATAAAAAATTCAGCACAACTCTTATAAAACTAGTATTGGAATATTAATAATACCAAAAAATCTTTTTTGAAATGATTAAGTAATTATTTACTCTATTATTCATATAGTATTTACACAAAATTAATTAAATATTGCCTAAAAATCTTTTTCTTAAGTTTATTATTCATATGAAATATTAAATATCATGGATATATTTATTTTAAATAAAAACAAAGTTAAATTGTAAAAAAATTTTAAAAAATTTTGTAATTAAAAAAATAGACAAAAGGCGACCCACGGTAGGACTTGCCGCATTAAGTTGAGAATGAAAAAAAGATTTTTTGGAAAAAAGAAAAATTAAAAATAGCGAACTGTAAGAAGTTAATAATTTCTTTCAAAAAACTCTAAAATTTTATTCAACATACATTTAAATATTTATTTTTTTGTAAATTTCATTCAAAAATAAACAATTCGCAAAAAAGTCTTTTTGATCAAATTTTTTGAAGATACAATATTGTATCTGTTTGAAAAAATCACGAAAAGGATTTATCAAGATCCTATAATATGTGGATAATAATTTCAGCCAAATCAAAAGTTGAGTACCAAAGTTAGATTTGGCCTCATGCATATTCTGAACATATTTCTTTTTCTTCGTTCACATTGTTGTTGAGACTAGGTTATGAAAAAAAGAAAACATTCCAAACTCTCATGCTTCTATTGTCGCTGTGCCGCTGTTTTTTTCCTCACACATATAGAACGTGTTCGCAAATTGGTTGACAGTACTGTCAGTACTAACGCTGATTTTACTGAAGACTTTACAGATTTTACAAGACAGACTTTACAGATTACAAGACAGATTTTACTGAAATCCGCAATTCCCTTGAACCCATTGGACCGATGTCTAATAAAATGGCAGCACATTACAGTCTGGTCAGCCAAACTGAAAAGCATTTCCGAACCGAAATCCAGTACTGACACTACTGTCAGCCAATTTGCGAACACGCTCATAATCTCTGTGTTTAAGGTTACGCGAGATGGTGTGTCCACGGTATTCTATTTCATTTTTCAAAACATAGCAGTGACACATAACTGTTGCCCGCTGTGTTTTTGTAGGTTGTAAATGTCATTTTCAGACCACCAAGTGATCGAAGTGTGGTACATACATATTAATATTAGTGTGTTCGCAAAAGAGTTTAAAGAAAAATGCATTTGAAGCTGCGTCACGAGATAAGTGTCACTTTGTAGAGTAACGAAATTTATATCTTTAAAAATATAGAAATATGGAAACTGTAAATATTTGGAAATATGGATTTTTGAAATTTATATCTTAAAAATCTTTGAAATTTATAACTTTGGAAAATACTTTATATCTTTGAAAACTAAAATTTAGTCTTTGGAAATTTAAAAAAATGGAAACCGAATTTTATATTTTTAAAAACTTTGAAATTGATATGTTCAGAAAATTTGAAATTTATATCTTTGGAAGCTACTTTATAATTTTGAAAATGAAATTGATATCTTTGGAAATGTGGAATCTGTAAATATTTGGAAATATGGAACATTGAAATTTATATTTCTAGAAACTTCGAAATTTATGTCTTTGGAAACTGAAATTCAAATGTTTGGAAATATGGAAACTGTAAATATTTGGAAATATAATGATTATTATCACAATTACTTCAATACTATCATAATAATCCAATTGTAGGTGCTAGAAAATAATTGACACTCAATTTCGCTAATTGAAAAATCTATAAGTACACTAAGGGGCGATAATGGAGTCAGCGGAGCCGCAGGTTGAAAATCACTGTGATGACGTAACAGTTGACAATCGCGTAGTGAGATAGCCGTACTCTTGCTACATCCAATGACCGTGCCCGCTGAGCGGCGGGCTCGCAGGCACGGGAATCAAAATTCGAATTTAACCAACGAATTTTTATTCATTGAAGTTTTAAAAATTCATAGATTATTACAAAATCGCACGAAATCAAACAAAAAATTAATAGGATATAACAATAAATTTATTTTATTTCACATATATTAATTATTATACCTTAATAATGTATTTATTATAATAATACTATAATTATTGTAATAACAATAATATATTAACTGTATTAATATGTTATTATATACTATTAATTAATAAATTATTACAAAAAATTACTTTTTTGCTTAGCTTCACGCGTTTTTTAAAGATATATCAAATGAAAATTATGTAAGAAAAATTACAATGCATTGCCGCGTAGTGGGGGAATTCTCCTCAGCGGCTGAAAGACACCATTAGAGGCCAGAGATGCCGAAGCTTCTTACTGGTGTGTCTCGCTCGCACCCACCACGATATGCATAAGTGCGTCTCGCTCGTTACGGCTGGTGTCTAAACAGCACCACGGATATGAGCATCTCTCTCGCACTCGTATGTTTTCCTTATGCGACTCGCTCTCTCTATCTCTCTAGAAAAAATATATATAAGAAAGCAAATGGCCGTGCCCGCTAAGCGGCGGGATTCGAAATTCAAAGCTAACCTATGAATTTTTGTTCCCTCAACTTTAAAAAATTCATAGATAATTACAAAATCGCTCGAAATCAAGCGAGAAATTAATAGGATGTAACAATAAATTTATTTTATTTTACATATATTAATTATTATACCTTAATAATGTATTTATTACAATAATACTATAATTATTATAGTAACAATAATATATTAACCGTATTAATATATTATTATATACTATTAATTAATAAATTATTACAAAAAATTACTTTTTTGCTTAGCTTCACGCGTTTTTTAATGATATATCAATTAAAAATCCTGTAAGAAAAATTACAATGCATTGCCGCGTAGTGGGGGAATTCTCCTCAGCGGCTGAAAGACACCATTAGAGGCCCGAGATGCCGGAGCTTCTTACTGGTGTGTCTCACTCGCACCCACCACGATATGCATAAGTGCGTCTCGCTCGTTACGGCTGGTGTCTAAGCAGCACCACGGATACGAGCATCTCTCTCGCACTCGTATGTTTTCCCTATGCGACTCTCTCTCTCTCTATCTCTCTAGAAAATATAAATCAAATAAATGTAAACTAAAATAAATAAATTTATTTTATTAATGTAAAATATAATTAATACATTTATTTTGTTTTACATATTGGGCATTCCACGCCAAATCGGACGATTTAACAGAAATTCTTTTAATTTTTTTTTAACTTTTTGGTATATTTTAATACCCGTCAAAAAAGGCTTCCTCGTAAATTTTGAGATTTTTTGATCACTGGTTAAAAAAATATGGAATTTTCAAAAAACGCTCTTTTTTTGGTTTTTTGCTTATAACTTTCTTAATAATGGTCGAAATTCAATTATTATTTTTTCAAAATTTTCGTTTTTAGATGGCTTTGCAGAAAAAAATACCAAAAAAAATTTTGAAAGTATTTTTAATCCAGATTTTTGAATTTTCAGTTTTCAATTGTGTTTTTAGAACTGTGTGTATCCTTCGATTTTCTTGAAGATTTTCTATTTTAAACTTCTATGCATCCCGCAACTTCAAAGCTCGGTCCGGTTCCATAATTACTATTTTTTTCGATTTTTAAAGATTAAAAACTTTTTTTTTCGCTATAAATTATTATCAGTACCGATTTTTTAAAAATTAAGGAAAATTTTAAATTTTAAATTTAAAAATCAGTACCGATCTTTTTAAAAAAGGAAAACATTTTTTTCGCTAAAAGTTATTATCACTACCTATTTTTAAAAAGTTTAAAATTACAAATTTAATAATCAGTACCGAATTTTAAAAAAATAAACATTTTTTTATTGAATTTTTAAAAATCGAAAAAAAATAGTAATTATGGAAGGAAGTTTTAAAAACACGATCGAAAACTTAAAATTCAAAAGTCTCGATTCAAAACACTTTAAATATTTTTTTGTATTTTTTTCTGTAAAGGCCATCTAAAAACGAAAATTTAGAAAAAAAAATTGAATTTCGACCATTATTAAGAAAGTTATGGGCAAAAAACCAAAAAAAGAGCGGTTTTTTTGAAAATTTGATATTTTTTGAACCTGTGATCAAAAAGTTGTAACGTGGTGCTCACCACGTTACACGTACTCTCTGCGACACCTCACAGAGAGTACACACTCACACCACACACACACACACACGCTCGAGCAACACTCCCGAGACACACGGCTCGGAAGGGGAAAAGTCCGATAGGGACCCCGCTGGAGATCCTGAAGAGCGGAGCACAGCACTATTAATTGGGTCACCGGTGATTGCACGACTATCCCCTGACGGTGAGCAACGAAGGCGTGAAGGAAGAGCAAAGAGAGTGAAGAAGCGAAGTGGCAAGGAGTAATCCGGAACCCGGACACTACCCCGGCTCCGAGATACCTTCCACCCGGGAAGACAAAAAGGGAGGAAGATCGGACGAGGACCCCCGAAAGTACGCACAGAGATCAGAGAAGGAGTAACAACGAAAGGACGACCAAGACATCCGGAACCCCTCACGAGACGAAGACAAGGAGGAAGGACCCGGAAGAACGAGGGAAGAGATCCGGACTAACACGCGAGAAGAAGAGGAGAGAAGGAAGGACAATTGCACCCGGACGACACGCGGGACGGACACACACACACTCACACACACATACATCCATTCACATCACCCATTTCACGGGAAAATAAACTGAAGCTACATAAGGTATTGGTGAAGGTTTTGCGTTTTTTCATTTACTTCCTTTCTTTGCGGTTTTTTGTTTACAACCACAAGGTACAAAAGCACGCACCTTGTTATAATTGGCGCCCGAACAAAGTTCGGAAGTGTCGGAAAAAAAAAAAAAAAAAAAAGTGAAATAAATAAATATGAATTAAATAAACTTTTGGGAGAATTTGCATAATCGACACTTCCGAAGGGTGACGGATGCTTTTTGGGAATAGCTTTGCTTGCACTCTCTTTCTTTCTTTCAACGGCTTCGCTTTAAAACATATACATATACACAGTCAAAAATTATTAATTTAAAAAAAAAAAAAAAAATAATAATAAAATAATAAATAAATAAAATTAAAATTAGAATAAACTAAATCGTAACCGAAATTTGGAAAAATATTCGGTTAAGAAAAGATAGTTTCGAACCGTGTGTAGAAAAAAAGATAAACACACGGTCCGAGAACTAAAGCGGATAGCGAAGGAACAAAGAAATTCCAACGCTTATCAGCCAAGACATAAACAGGGCTAGCTGAGTTAAGCAGCCTTGCTTATGGGTATACATTTCACCAAGTATTATTTCAAAAGGAATTATATTCAAGAGAAGGATATTTGAAATATTACTTAAAGAAAATCAAAACCAACGGTTCGCAAATTGAAAACATATATACAAACACTTACACAATTTGAAACACACATACTATTACAAGAATTATTCACACGCAAAATACAAAAGTAACACACAGCACAATTTAGGACATATACAAAAAAAAAAAAAAAAAAAAACATTATAAACATTAAACAATTGAATTTTTGAAATAAGATAATTTTTTTTTTTTTCACAACTTTTCAGATCGAAACTTTAAAATATTACACTTGTGAATTTTTTACACGAAATAGTTCTCACAAATATCACCAAAAAACTTTAGAAACATTATTAACATTAAATAATTGAATTTTTGAAATAAGATAATTTTTTTCACAAATTTCAGATTGAAACTTTAAAACATTACACATTTGAATTTTTTTTTACACGAAACAGTTTTTCACAAATATCACCAAAAAACTTTAGAAACATTATTAACATTAAATAATTGAATTTTTGAAATAAGATAATTTTTTTTTTCACAAATTTCATATTGAAACTTTAAAACATTACACATTTGAATTTTTTACACGAAACAGTTTTTCACAAATATCACCAAAAAACTTTAGAAACATTATTAACATTAAATAATTGAATTTTTGAAATAAGATAATTTTTTTTTTTCACAAATTTCATATTGAAACTTTAAAACATTACACATTTGAATTTTTTACACGAAACAGTTTTTCACAAATATCACCAAAAAACTTTAGAAACATTATTAACATTAAATAATTGAATTTTTGAAATAAGATAATTTTTTTTCACAAATTTCATATTGAAACTTTAAAACATTACACATTTGAATTTTTTTTTACACGAAACAGTTTTTCACAAATATCACCAAAAAACTTTAGAAACATTATTAACATTAAATAATTGAATTTTTGAAATAAGATAATTTTTTTTCACAAATTTCATATTGAAACTTTAAAACATTACACATTTGAATTTTTTACACGAAACAGTTTTTCACAAATATCACCAAAAAACTTTAGAAACATTATTAACATTAAATAATTGAATTTTTGAAATAAGATAATTTTTTTTTTCACAAATTTCATATTGAAACTTTAAAACATTACACATTTGAATTTTTTACACGAAACAGTTTTTCACAAATATCACCAAAAAACTTTAGAAACATTATTAACATTAAATAATTGAATTTTTGAAATAAGATAATTTTTTTTTTTCACAAATTTCATATTGAAACTTTAAAACATTACACATTTGAATTTTTTACACGAAACAGTTTTTCACAAATATCACCAAAAAACTTTAGAAACATTATTAACATTAAATAATTGAATTTTTGAAATAAGATAATTTTTTTTCACAAATTTCATATTGAAACTTTAAAACATTACACATTTGAATTTTTTACACGAAACAGTTTTTCACAAATATCACCAAAAAACTTTAGAAACATTATTAACATTAAATAATTGAATTTTTGAAATAAGATAATTTTTTTTTTTCACAAATTTCATATTGAAACTTTAAAACATTACACATTTGAATTTTTTACACGAAACAGTTTTTCACAAATATCACCAAAAACTTTAAAAACATTATCAACATTAAACAATTGAATTCTTGTAATAAGAGAATTTTTTTTTCACAAATTTCAGAAGAAAAGTTTAAAATACCACATATTCGATTTTTACAGGATACAATTTTCAAAAATTTCACCAAAACTTTAAAAACATTATTAACATTAAACAATTGAATTTTGGAAATAAGATAGTTTTTTCACAAATTTCGGATAGAAAACTTTAAAATAGAAACTTTAATTTAGGAAGATTACTAACAATAAACAATTGAAATTTTTGTCTCGAATATAACATTTAAATTAAAAAACATTATACACTTAAATTGTTTACACAATACAACCTTTACAAATATAATTAACATTACAAAATTGAATTTAGCTGACACTGTACAGTGTTCAAAGGTACATTACAACTGGGGAAATATTATAAATTAAAATTTTAGAACACAACACAATCATAATATATAACTTGTTAAGAGGATTAGTAATATTATAGCATAAAGTAAGAAAGATGCCTAAAAAGGTAGGAGAAAAGGAAACACGCAGGTTAGGTAATAACGAAGAAATCCCGGAAATACAATTGGATAACACGACAATTAACACAAACGACGACACTGACAACGAACAAGAGACAATGACAGAAAAAACAAAATTAACAACAATAGATGAAACCAAGGAAGACCCAGTAAATCAACCACAAACAGGTATAAGGTTCACAGTCCCACTACACCAATCCACACCAATGATACATAGACAGACACAAAATGTAACGTACAGTACTCAAGGGGCAATCCCAAAAACAAAAAAAATTACTGCAAATACGAATCAAGACAAGAACAAAAAAGACGAAACAGATGAAACAATGGGAAATCAAGAAGTACTAGTACTAAATAAAAAATTACAATTATTGGAAGAAAGACTAAATACGCAAACAGAAACCCAAAATTTACAATTTCAAATGCTAATGCAGAACATGCAAGAATTAATAGAGAACACACAAATAAAAGACAAAAGGGGGGAAGAACAAAACATACGAGACGAACCACAAATAACAAATCAAAATAGGACACAATTATATAGACAAAATACAGAACAAATTGAAACGCACAGACAACTTAACAGAACACAAATAGAACCAAATGAAATATCAGTACTAACACAATCGATTATGCAACAAACAAAAAACACGACAATAGCTGCAATCAAGGAATCAAAAGTAAAATTCAAAGGGGAACCGGAGGAAAATCCCCAAGAATTCCTAGATTCCATAGTAGAACTGGGAATAATTTACGACATAACATTAGAAAATATTTTACCATGTCTGGCTTACATCTTCAAGGATACGGCCTTGCAATGGTACAAAATTAATAAAAAAAATTGGAGGAACTGGCAGCAGTTCGAAGAAGCCTTTCGAACTGAGTATGATGCGCCAACCTTTCAGAAAAAATTAAAATATAAAATCAAAGGCATAACGCAAAACGAAAATGAGATAATAACGAAATTCATTACACGGTATAGAACTCTAATAAATCAAAAAACCCCATCATACACATTAACACAACAATTAGACATGACATACTTAAGATTGACACCAGAATACACAAACCACATAAAGCGAACGGATTTCCACTCGTTTGAACAATTAATAAAATTAGGAAAAGAACTAGAAAAGTTCAAAACAGAACGAGAGGAAATCGATCGATTTAACAACCAAAATTACAAACAAAACACAAATTACAAACAAAACACAAATTACACACAAAACACAAGTTACACACAAAAACCTAACTACACCCAAAAACCAAACTACACACAAAACACGAATTACACACAACACCCGAATTACACACAAAGACCAAAGTACACACAAAATTTGAACTATACACAAAACCCAAACTATGTACACAATCAAAACTACAAACTAAATACACAAGACAGTAGACAAGCGACACAAAAAGACAATACAGAGATAGAACCGGACCATTGTACAAATTGTGGAAATCCCAACCACATATTAGAACACTGCAGATTATCATTTAGCCCATTTTGCTATAAATGCAAAAAACAAAACACCCTAGCAAAATTTTGCCCCAGGTGTACAAAAAACGAAGTTTGAGCACCCTTGAGGTGACCGAAGGGTACTCAAACAAGAAAACAAAGGGGTCACGACAAAACCAAAAAGATCAATCGACGGAAAAAACACAAACAGACACACCTTTAATAGTAAACACAATAATAAATAACAGAAAACAAACAAACACAGTCCCCGTAGTATCACCAAAAGATCCAAGATGGTTCCTACAAATACAAGTAGGAAAGAATAGGAAAACCATCGAAGCCCTAGTAGACACAGGGGCGGTGAACTCGTTTGCTGGGAAAAAAGTAATTAAAACAGTATTAGAAGAAAATTGGAACATAGATAAAATAGATGAAAAAATAGTAACCGCAAACGGGTCCACCGCACAAATATTAGGCACAGCAACAGTGCCAATAACAAATAATGGGAAAACCGACACATTAGACATCAGATTGATGGAAGAACTATCCATAGATTTTATCCTAGGAATGGACTACATAAGAAAAGCAGGTTTAGTAGCAAATTTCAAACTAAACCTGTGGTCATTCGACAGCTCCCCGGATAAATTTTTTCCCATTGTTTGGCCACAACCGCAACACACTACAGACAAAAACCCCGACAGACAAACAACAGACACAGACAATAAACCAACGAAATGCTCTTCAATTTCAAGACTAACGAACAAACAAAGAACACAACTACAAAATTTCCTACAAAACACACTACCACAAAAATCGGATAAATTGGGAACGACACATTTAGTAGAACACTACATAGATACACAAAGCAGTAATCCAATTAAACAAAAGGGGTACCCAATGTCTCCCAGAATGTTCGATATAATAAGTAAGGAGGTTGATGAAATGTTAAAAAATGACATAATCGAACCTTCAAGGAGCAATTGGGCCAACCCTATAGTAATCGTCAAAAAACCGAATGGAAAGCACAGATTCTGCTTGAACTTCAAAAAAGTTAATGAAGTAACTAAAAAGGACGTATATCCTCTGAGATACATAGATTCAATATTGGATAAATTAAGATCAGCAAAATATATTTCGAAAATAGATTTATCACAGGCATATTTTCAAATACCCCTAGCCAGGGAATCAAAGGAAATAACGGCGTTCCGGATCCCGGGAAGAGGATTGTTCCATTTTAAAAGAATGCCATATGGCTTAACAAATGCACCAGCAACCTTCCAAAGGCTGCTGGATGAAATAATCCCACCGGAGATGGAACCATACGCCTTTGCATACATTGACGACATAATAATAGTGACCAACACATTTGAGGAACACATAAGATGGTTAACAACAGTGATAAACAGAATAAAAGAGGCAAATTTAGAAATCAATTTAGAAAAAAGCGAATTCGGTTGCTCAGAAGTTAGGTTCCTAGGTTATATCGTCAACGAAAACGGATTACAGATAGACAAAGACAAGACTCGACCAATACAAGAATACCCCACACCAAAAAACACAAAACAAATACAGAGATTTCTGGGACTAGCCTCTTGGTATAGGAGATTCATCCCTCACTATTCGGATGTCATAGCCCCATTAACCAAGTTATTAAAAAAGAAAGCAAAATGGGAATGGGCAAGAGAACAAGAAGAGGCGATGAACACAATCCAAAACATCTTAATAACACCACCCGCTTTATCGTGCCCAGACTTCTCGGAAACATTTACAGTACAGACGGACGCTAGCAACAATGGTCTGGGAGCAGTTCTAACTCAAAATTTCGAAGGAATAGAACACCCCATAGCATATGCAAGTAGAATGCTCTCAGATCAAGAGAAACGCTACACAACAACAGAAAAAGAATGCTTGGCAGTGGTGTGGGCGGTCAAAAAATTTAGACCCTATATAGAAGGGTACAAATTTGTAGTAATTACAGACCACAGTTGTCTAAAATGGCTTCATAACCTAAAAAACCCCTCAGGTAGGTTAATGAGGTGGTTCTTAGAATTACAAGAACACGACTTCGAAATTATTCATAGAAAAGGCAAAATGCACGCCGTACCCGACGCACTGTCAAGACTTTTTGAACATACAAACACAGAACACACGAACTTAGAACAAACAAACGTAGGAAAAAAACAACCAACAAACCCAGCACAAGAACATATATACACCACCCACAACACACAACACACACCCAATGCAAATGCAATGAACCTAACAAACACACAAAACAACGACAAGACAAATACACAAACAACAGACACGAAAACAATACTAAATAGGTGGTACGAAAGGAAGTACCAAACAGTCCTAAACAACCCAGGGAAACACAGGGATTGGAAAATAGAAAATAACAATCTATACATACACAGACGAAACGAAACATATTCAGACATAATAAGAGACCCTAATCCTGAATGGAAATTGGTGTTACCACACCATTTAATAAAAGCAATATTAAAAGAAAACCATGACAGTCCAGAAGCGGGGCATCAAGGGATAGAAAAAACATACGATAGGATATCGAGAAATTATTACTGGCTGGGCATGTACGGCGACATAGCGCAATATGTGCGGAAATGCCAAACATGCCAAACATCAAAAGCATCACAACAAAAACCATATGGAATAATGGGACACAGAGTAATTGATGAACCCTGGACCATGGTAGCAACAGATTTAATGGGACCATTTCCTCAATCGAAATCAGGAGCAAAATATATATTAGTGTTTCTGGATTTATTTACAAAATGGGTAGAAATCATTCCCCTGAAAACAGCAACAGGACAAAATATTAAAAAAGCATTCCTAGAAACAGTAATATATAAATTTGGAACACCAAAAGTATTATTTAGTGATAATGGAACACCCTATATAAATAAAATTATAAAAGACATGACTGAGACATACGGGATAACACACACGACAACACCACCATACCACCCACAGGCAAACCCAGTAGAAAGGGTGAATAGAACACTAAAGGCAATGATAATAGCGTTTTTGGGAAAAAACCATAATGAGTGGGATTCACATTTACACGAATTTCAGTTCGCACTTAATACTAGTAAACATACGTCGACACAACACACACCAGCCTTCCTAAACCTAGGAAGAAATCCACTACCACCACATAATTACAGATCCCAAGCAGACAAAACAATAATAGACAGGACGGACTTAGACACCTGGACCAACGAAATCAAAAAACTGTCGATATCACAAGACGAAACACGAAAAAACCTACAGACAGCACACAACAAACTGATACAACACTACAACCCCCATAAATTAGAAGAAAAATTTAAAATTGGAGAGAAGGTTTTAAAAAGAAATTACACATTATCCTCAGGAGCAAAAAACATATCGGCAAAATTAAATCCAAAATATATAGGACCGTTCATGATATCAAAAATAATTTCAGACAACATTCTGGAACTAATAACTATGGAAGGGAAGAAAATAGGAAAAATTCACACGAAAGATATAAAAAAATTTAAAGAATAAAGAAATTAAATCAGACATTAACAGATAATTAAATAAAAATGGCATTTTTCCACAGATGGCAGAAGGGGGAGAACACATACACACACCCATCACACGGGGACCACCCTCAATCAAAGGAACACCACAACACATTACACACAACAAACAAGGAAACATAAACCAAGAAGAAGTTAGGCAGAGACACTATCTACAAGGGCAGCAAAACCTAAATTTTCAAGTAACAAAAGCTCATGTAGAGAGAACGAGGAACAAAAATAACTTCGACATGTTCAGGAGAAAACGTTTATATGAACAAGAAGGAACACAACAAAACCTGACTGGTAACAAACAAAAACACGTACTAATTGACACCATTACACGACAGATTAGAACAAAACCCCCACACACTCTAACAGACACAAGCACAGAACAAATACCACACATACTGACCGGAACAAAACCGAAACACACACTAATTGACACCTTTACACCTCAGATTAGAACAAAACCGTCACACACTCTAACAGACACAAGCACAGAACAAATACCACACATACTGACCGGAACAAAACCGAAACACACACTAATTGACACCTTTACACCTCAGATTAGAACAAAACCGTCACACACTCTAACAGACACAAGCACAGAACAAATACCACACATACTGACCGGAACAAAACCGAAACACACACTAATTGACACCTTTACACCTCAGATTAGAACAAAACCGTCACACACTCTAATAGACACACGCACAAAACAAATAACACACAGACTGACCGAAACAAAACCAAAACACACACTAATTGACACTTTCACACCACAGACACAACGAAAACCAATGGTATTACAAGCAAGACACACACTAGTACAGGAAACAAAACACACCATATCAAACGAAGGTAAAGTACAACAAATACAAGAAAACAAAACAGAAACACCAATCCAGAGCAAACAGACTCAGAACAACGAAAAAGATCTAATAACGTGGGAAGATATTACGGAGATAAAAGAGGAAAAAGTAGAGGAGGACGAAGACGAAATAACAAAGGAAGTAACAAAAAAGTTTAATCAACAATTAGCTTTAGGTCTGTGGGAAGGCGACTGGGACAATGACGAAACGACAGACGAAATAATAAAGAAAATGAGAGAAATTAGAAAAGAATTTTTGAGGAAAAAACAAAACAAACCATAATAGATCACACTACACACAACAAAATAACAACATAAGCTTTCCACTAACACTATATGCAATACTGGGCTATGCTATGCACTTTCACGCTTACTTTCAAAGATCTAAAGAGTAGTCGTTAAAAATTAAACAATAACCATTACATATTTCAGAACAAACAGCTCACAAAATGGAAAGAGACGATTCACAACCATCGACATCAGGAACACAACACAAAAAACACGACGGAAAACAAGAAAAGACATGGGTGGAAAAAAGGATTGAAAAAGGGTTACCCCTTTTAGAAACCCCCAAAATGCCCCCCATACCATTAGACACTCAAAGACGAGAAAAAATTTATAATTTCAGTGAGAACAGAGACAGGCAGTTACGAGACCAATACTACACAAAAAACATGACAAAAAATGAACAAAAAACACAAAACGAACACGAAAAACAAAAACAAACAACCTCACTCTACACAATGAAGTTGTAACGTGGTGCTCACCACGTTACACGTACTCTCTGCGACACCTCACAGAGAGTACACACTCACACCACACACACACACACACACGCTCGAGCAACACTCCCGAGACACACGGCTCGGAAGGGGAAAAGTCCGATAGGGACCCCGCTGGAGATCCTGAAGAGCGGAGCACAGCACTATTAATTGGGTCACCGGTGATTGCACGACTATCCCCTGACGGTGAGCAACGAAGGCGTGAAGGAAGAGCAAAGAGAGTGAAGAAGCGAAGTGGCAAGGAGTAATCCGGAACCCGGACACTACCCCGGCTCCGAGATACCTTCCACCCGGGAAGACAAAAAGGGAGGAAGATCGGACGAGGACCCCCGAAAGTACGCACAGAGATCAGAGAAGGAGTAACAACGAAAGGACGACCAAGACATCCGGAACCCCTCACGAGACGAAGACAAGGAGGAAGGACCCGGAAGAACGAGGGAAGAGATCCGGACTAACACGCGAGAAGAAGAGGAGAGAAGGAAGGACAATTGCACCCGGACGACACGCGGGACGGACACACACACACTCACACACACATACATCCATTCACATCACCCATTTCACGGGAAAATAAACTGAAGCTACATAAGGTATTGGTGAAGGTTTTGCGTTTTTTCATTTACTTCCTTTCTTTGCGGTTTTTTGTTTACAACCACAAGGTACAAAAGCACGCACCTTGTTATAATTGGCCATTTATAACAGGGTGCGTGCCGAGGGCGAACACGCACTCTGCTGTCAAACGAACGGAGGTGTAAAAAAGGAGACAGTAGCCTTCACAAATACCTTGAGATAAGTGTTTTATTCGGTCTAACGATGATGAGGTGAATGTGTGTGAGTGTGTGTTCGTATACGTCCTGTGGTGTCGTCGTTGGGTCCTCCTTCTTATCCTCCTCCGTCCTCGTACTTCAATATGTCGTGCTTTGTCGTTGTGTCCTCTTCGTGTCGATGTCTTGCGGGATTCGGAATCCGGCCTTCGGCTTCACCTGGGTGCACCACTCGATGTTGCACACCAGGACTTATTCCTTTCTCTCTCTCCCTCTCTCCCACACTTGTGGTGACTTCACCACGGCCGTGTTATCGGTCCGCCGATTACCGGTGAAGTGTCTCTTCGGTCCGCTCCTTTGACAGGAGCGGGAGCGGGGCCGGTGTAACACTTCGGTGTGCAGTGTATATGTGTGTGTGAGGCTGGTCCGTGTGTGTGCCTCTTGGCGATTGCTTGTGTGTGTGCTCTCTATGAGATTTCATAGAGAGCACTTGTAACGGGTAAAATACCACGTTAAAACTCCTCCTCCCGAGGGGGTAGCGAAGACGTAAGTCGAGCTACAACCCCCAAGGGCGAAGAGGCCGATGTGGTGCCCTCCAATTGTTTGGGTCCACTAGTCGCCTCTCCCTTGTACGGGCCCAGTCCGTGTTTTTTATTTGCCTTTGCTGTTATTAGGGGTGCCTCACCCCTTTGTACTGCGTCGGCTTGTCTCTTTGCATTTCCTCTCCTTTCCTTCCTGTGTTGTGTGGTTTCTGTCCTTCCTCCTCCTTATTGTGTTGTCGTTGTCTGTCCTTCCTCCTCCTTATTGTGTTGTGTGGTTTCTGTCCTGCCTCCTCCTTATGTGGTGTGTGGGTTGGTAGTTTTAGGACGTTCCGGTCCTTTGATGGTGGTGGTAGTTTTCGGACATTCCGGTCCCCTCGTCCTTTGCAGGTCCAGATGTTCGTGGTGGGGATGGTTTTGGTAGTTTTAGGACATCCCGGTCCCTTGATGATGGTGGTAGTTTTCCCCTTGTGTCCCGATGGACTCAGTGGTGTCCTCTTTTGCTATTGGGGGTGTCTCACCCCTTTGTGCTGAGGAGTGTGTTTTTTATCCTTGTAGGATATTTTGTGTTTGAGTGAGAGTGGAAGTGTTGCTGGTTCTTGATGGTTGTGAAGATCTTGTAGTTACTGGTATTAGCGTTGAGAAGACCTTGTAGTTGTTGGCGGTATTTGGCCTTGTGACAAGTTTTGTGTGTGTTTGTGTTGCGTTTGTGTAATGAGTTTTATACATTGTTTGTCTTATATCTAATATTTTTTGCTTAACCTAACTTAATGTATATCGTTTTTTTTTGCGCTATATATTGGTGTGTTGTATTTTATTCACAGTGTGTAATGTGTGTATACGTTTTATTTACAATGTGTTGCCTCATACTAATATTATATTTGTTTAAACTAATAACATTTGTGTTATTGTTCGCCTGTTTTGTGCTTTATTTACAATATGTACAAGCTTATTGTTAATTTTATAGTTTACTATACTAACTCAATGTAATCTAAATTACTCTTAAATCTGCTTAAAGATCTGATTTTTTTTGTATACTTCTTATTTAATATCCTTAGTCTAAGTTTACTAACAATAACAAATTTTCTTGACGCAGGTTTCCGCCTCCTCCCACTTCCTCCGTTTTGTGCTCTGTCAGTCGTTTAATGTTAATGTTTCTGTCTTTGTCCAGCCCCCCTCTCTCTCACTCTATGGTGGTTTGTGTTTTCCTGGTATGGGATGTTGGGTGTGTATGTGTGTGTTTTATTTATGAAAGGTGTGTGTGTGTTATTAGTGTGCCTTTTCTGTATTGTGGGTGTGTTTTCTTGTTTTGTTAGTGTCTTGTGGCTTAGAGGGTGGTGTATAGTATTGTGGAAGTGTATAGTAATGTGAGGTGTATAGTGTATTTTGTGATGTTTTTTTATTCATTTTCAAATATTTTGTATATATCTGTTTAAAAAAATAAGAAAACAAAATTGTGTGGATGTGTGCGTAGGTAAAAGTGTGGAAATGTTGGTGTACAAAAAGTGTGTAAAAATGTACTTATATAAGAAAATTTAATTTGTTGAAAAAATTCACTTGTGTAATAAAATGTAATAATATTTGTTAAATTTATCATATCTAATATTGTATAACAAAATTTAATTTGTGTAAGAAAATTTTAATGTGTTTAATCAATTCAATTGTGTAAAAAATTTTAATAATATTCGTGAACTTTGTGCTATTAAAAATTATGGACCGCTGTAATTAGTTTTAAAAAATTTGAATGTTTTCAAAAAAATTCAACTGTGTAAAAGTTTTAATAATATTCGTGAAATTTGTAATATTTAAAATTGTGAACAAGTATAATTCGTGGAGGAAAATTTAATCTGTTCTTTAAAAAAAAATTTAACTGTGTAGAGATTTTAATGATATTTGTGAAAATTTGTATAAAATAATTATTTGTTTAATAATATGTGAAATTTGTATTTTTTACTCATGTAGAAATATAATTTGTGCTAAAAATGTGGTTTGTGGTAAATTGAGTAAAAATATTTGTGATGGTTTGCGTTATTAATTTTTGTTTAACAAATTTTTAATAAGATATGAACTTTGTGATGTTAAATTCTATAGAATTATGCGAAAGAATCTGTAAAATGTTTTTTGTAATAAACAGTGCCATCATGTGTGCATAAATATGTGAAATATATTTGTGAAAATTTGTGTAAATTAATTTTTTGTTTAATATGTGAAGTTTGTAATGCGTAAAATATGAGATTTGAAAAATGTAAAATGAAATTTGTAAAATTGTGAAAATATAACTTGAGTAGAAAATTTTATCTTGTTTAAAAAATTCACTTGTGTAAAAATTTTAACTAAAAAAACAAAACAATAATTTTAACTTTTGTTAAAAAAAATTTGTGTTTTGTAATAAGTGATGTGACAATGTGTGATTAACTGTGTTGAACAAATTTGTAAAAATTTGTGTAAATTAATTGTTCATTTAATAATATGTGAAAATTACATGTGATTCCGTGAAAAAATTGTACAAATTAATTATCCGTATAATATTATGTGAAATCTTTTTTATTCAGTTGTATAGAAATATGTGACAAGAATCTGTGAAATATGTTGTTTTTTTTTTGTAATAAAGTGTAACAAAGTGTGAATAAATATATGAGCCATAGTTTTCGGTAATATGTGAACTTTGTGTGTGTAATAAATTGTGTAAAAATATGTACGCAGTGTGAATTAATTTTTCATTTAATCTTATTAGAAATGTGTAAAGTGTTTGTGAAGGATTTGTATAAACTAATTGTTTTAATAATATTGACTCAGATCTGCTATGTATCTGTGACAATTTTGTATAAAATAATTATATGTTTAATTATACCTGAATTCTATATATGTTGCTTATATAAAAAATGTGACTTGTGAAAAAAATATTTTTGTGATAAATTGTATGAAAATATAACTTGTGTAAGAATATAACATGTGATAAACTGTGTAAAAGTTCATTTGTATAAGAATGTAACATGTGTTGTGTAATAAATGGTGTAAAAATGTGTGGATAAATATGTAATATGTATGTGTGAGAATTTGTGTAAGTTAATTTTTCGTTTAATAAATTTCTATAATGTGTGAAATTTAATTTTGTAATCTAGATTGCTCGCTTTCGGAGCATCTTATTTACTTTATTCAGTGTTAGCCGTTCGAAATCCTTATGTTTCAGCGGCTGTACAGTGTTACTTCTCGAACTGCGTGTTTACGTTTTTTCAACCCGCAGTTCGATTTAATGTTCTCTTAGCCGACGATTTAATAAAATTTTCAGCTAAGAGAAAATGTAAAATTCATCTTTTATTTTAACTTTAGATGTTTTACTTTTAAAAGTTGTAACGTGGTGCTCACCACGTTACACGTACTCTCTGCGACACCTCACAGAGAGTACACACTCACACCACACACACACACACACGCTCGAGCAACACTCCCGAGACACACGGCTCGGAAGGGGAAAAGTCCGATAGGGACCCCGCTGGAGATCCTGAAGAGCGGAGCACAGCACTATTAATTGGGTCACCGGTGATTGCACGACTATCCCCTGACGGTGAGCAACGAAGGCGTGAAGGAAGAGCAAAGAGAGTGAAGAAGCGAAGTGGCAAGGAGTAATCCGGAACCCGGACACTACCCCGGCTCCGAGATACCTTCCACCCGGGAAGACAAAAAGGGAGGAAGATCGGACGAGGACCCCCGAAAGTACGCACAGAGATCAGAGAAGGAGTAACAACGAAAGGACGACCAAGACATCCGGAACCCCTCACGAGACGAAGACAAGGAGGAAGGACCCGGAAGAACGAGGGAAGAGATCCGGACTAACACGCGAGAAGAAGAGGAGAGAAGGAAGGACAATTGCACCCGGACGACACGCGGGACGGACACACACACACTCACACACACATACATCCATTCACATCACCCATTTCACGGGAAAATAAACTGAAGCTACATAAGGTATTGGTGAAGGTTTTGCGTTTTTTCATTTACTTCCTTTCTTTGCGGTTTTTTGTTTACAACCACAAGGTACAAAAGCACGCACCTTGTTATAATTTATAATTGGATTATAATTGGCGCCCGAACAAAGTTCGGAAGTGTCGGAAAAAAAAAAAAAAAAAAAAAAGTGAAATAAATAAATATGAATTAAATAAACTTTTGGGAGAATTTGCATAATCGACACTTCCGAAGGGTGACGGATGCTTTTTGGGAATAGCTTTGCTTGCACTCTCTTTCTTTCTTTCAACGGCTTCGCTTTAAAACATATACATATACACAGTCAAAAATTATTAATTGAAAAAAAAAAAAAAATAATAATAAAATAATAAATAAATAAAATTAAAATTAGAATAAACTAAATCGTAACCGAAATTTGGAAAAATATTCGGTTAAGAAAAGATAGTTTCGAACCGTGTGTAGAAAAAAAGATAAACACACGGTCCGAGAACTAAAGCGGATAGCGAAGGAACAAAGAAATTCCAACGCTTATCAGCCAAGACATAAACAGGGCTAGCTGAGTTAAGCAGCCTTGCTTATGGGTATACATTTCACCAAGTATTATTTCAAAAGGAATTATATTCAAGAGAAGGATATTTGAAATATTACTTAAAGAAAATCAAAACCAACGGTTCGCAAATTGAAAACATATATACAAACACTTACACAATTTGAAACACACATACTATTACAAGAATTATTCACACGCAAAATACAAAAGTAACACACAGCACAATTTAGGACATATACAAAAAAAAAAAAAAAAAAAAAAAACATTATAAACATTAAACAATTGAATTTTTGAAATAAGATAATTTTTTTTTTTCACAACTTTTCAGATCGAAACTTTAAAACATTACACTTGTGAATTTTTTACACGAAATAGTTCTCACAAATATCACCAAAAAACTTTAGAAACATTATTAACATTAAATAATTGAATTTTTGAAATAAGATAATTTTTTTCACAAATTTCAGATTGAAACTTTAAAACATTACACATTTGAATTTTTTTTTACACGAAACAGTTTTTCACAAATATCACCAAAAAACTTTAGAAACATTATTAACATTAAATAATTGAATTTTTGAAATAAGATAATTTTTTTTCACAAATTTCATATTGAAACTTTAAAACATTACACATTTGAATTTTTTACACGAAACAGTTTTTCACAAATATCACCAAAAAACTTTAGAAACATTATTAACATTAAATAATTGAATTTTTGAAATAAGATAATTTTTTTTTTCACAAATTTCATATTGAAACTTTAAAACATTACACATTTGAATTTTTTACACGAAACAGTTTTTCACAAATATCACCAAAAAACTTTAGAAACATTATTAACATTAAATAATTGAATTTTTGAAATAAGATAATTTTTTTTTTTCACAAATTTCATATTGAAACTTTAAAACATTACACATTTGAATTTTTTACACGAAACAGTTTTTCACAAATATCACCAAAAAACTTTAGAAACATTATTAACATTAAATAATTGAATTTTTGAAATAAGATAATTTTTTTTTTTCACAAATTTCATATTGAAACTTTAAAACATTACACATTTGAATTTTTTACACGAAACAGTTTTTCACAAATATCACCAAAAAACTTTAGAAACATTATTAACATTAAATAATTGAATTTTTGAAATAAGATAATTTTTTTTCACAAATTTCATATTGAAACTTTAAAACATTACACATTTGAATTTTTTACACGAAACAGTTTTTCACAAATATCACCAAAAACTTTAAAAACATTATCAACATTAAACAATTGAATTCTTGTAATAAGAGAATTTTTTTTTCACAAATTTCAGAAGGAAAGTTTAAAATACCACATATTCGATTTTTACAGGATACAATTTTCAAAAATTTCACCAAAACTTTAAAAACATTATTAACATTAAACAATTGAATTTTGGAAATAAGATAGTTTTTTCACAAATTTCGGATAGAAAACTTTAAAATAGAAACTTTAATTTAGGAAGATTACTAACAATAAACAATTGAAATTTTTGTCTCGAATATAACATTTAAATTAAAAAACATTATACACTTAAATTGTTTACACAATACAACCTTTACAAATATAATTAACATTACAAAATTGAATTTAGCTGACACTGTACAGTGTTCAAAGGTACATTACAACTGGGGAAATATTATAAATTAAAATTTTAGAACACAACACAATCATAATATATAACTTGTTAAGAGGATTAGTAATATTATAGCATAAAGTAAGAAAGATGCCTAAAAAGGTAGGAGAAAAGGAAACACGCAGGTTAGGTAATAACGAAGAAATCCCGGAAATACAATTGGATAACACGACAATTAACACAAACGACGACACTGACAACGAACAAGAGACAATGACAGAAAAAACAAAATTAACAACAATAGATGAAACCAAGGAAGACCCAGTAAATCAACCACAAACAGGTATAAGGTTCACAGTCCCACTACACCAATCCACACCAATGATACATAGACAGACACAAAATGTAACGTACAGTACTCAAGGGGCAATCCCAAAAACAAAAAAAATTACTGCAAATACGAATCAAGACAAGAACAAAAAAGACGAAACAGATGAAACAATGGGAAATCAAGAAGTACTAGTACTAAATAAAAAATTACAATTATTGGAAGAAAGACTAAATACGCAAACAGAAACCCAAAATTTACAATTTCAAATGCTAATGCAGAACATGCAAGAATTAATAGAGAACACACAAATAAAAGACAAAAGGGGGGAAGAACAAAACATACGAGACGAACCACAAATAACAAATCAAAATAGGACACAATTATATAGACAAAATACAGAACAAATTGAAACGCACAGACAACTTAACAGAACACAAATAGAACCAAATGAAATATCAGTACTAACACAATCGATTATGCAACAAACAAAAAACACGACAATAGCTGCAATCAAGGAATCAAAAGTAAAATTCAAAGGGGAACCGGAGGAAAATCCCCAAGAATTCCTAGATTCCATAGTAGAACTGGGAATAATTTACGACATAACATTAGAAAATATTTTACCATGTCTGGCTTACATCTTCAAGGATACGGCCTTGCAATGGTACAAAATTAATAAAAAAAATTGGAGGAACTGGCAGCAGTTCGAAGAAGCCTTTCGAACTGAGTATGATGCGCCAACCTTTCAGAAAAAATTAAAATATAAAATCAAAGGCATAACGCAAAACGAAAATGAGATAATAACGAAATTCATTACACGGTATAGAACTCTAATAAATCAAAAAACCCCATCATACACATTAACACAACAATTAGACATGACATACTTAAGATTGACACCAGAATACACAAACCACATAAAGCGAACGGATTTCCACTCGTTTGAACAATTAATAAAATTAGGAAAAGAACTAGAAAAGTTCAAAACAGAACGAGAGGAAATCGATCGATTTAACAACCAAAATTACAAACAAAACACAAATTACAAACAAAACACAAATTACACACAAAACACAAGTTACACACAAAAACCTAACTACACCCAAAAACCAAACTACACACAAAACACGAATTACACACAACACCCGAATTACACACAAAGACCAAAGTACACACAAAATTTGAACTATACACAAAACCCAAACTATGTACACAATCAAAACTACAAACTAAATACACAAGACAGTAGACAAGCGACACAAAAAGACAATACAGAGATAGAACCGGACCATTGTACAAATTGTGGAAATCCCAACCACATATTAGAACACTGCAGATTATCATTTAGCCCATTTTGCTATAAATGCAAAAAACAAAACACCCTAGCAAAATTTTGCCCCAGGTGTACAAAAAACGAAGTTTGAGCACCCTTGAGGTGACCGAAGGGTACTCAAACAAGAAAACAAAGGGGTCACGACAAAACCAAAAAGATCAATCGACGGAAAAAACACAAACAGACACACCTTTAATAGTAAACACAATAATAAATAACAGAAAACAAACAAACACAGTCCCCGTAGTATCACCAAAAGATCCAAGATGGTTCCTACAAATACAAGTAGGAAAGAATAGGAAAACCATCGAAGCCCTAGTAGACACAGGGGCGGTGAACTCGTTTGCTGGGAAAAAAGTAATTAAAACAGTATTAGAAGAAAATTGGAACATAGATAAAATAGATGAAAAAATAGTAACCGCAAACGGGTCCACCGCACAAATATTAGGCACAGCAACAGTGCCAATAACAAATAATGGGAAAACCGACACATTAGACATCAGATTGATGGAAGAACTATCCATAGATTTTATCCTAGGAATGGACTACATAAGAAAAGCAGGTTTAGTAGCAAATTTCAAACTAAACCTGTGGTCATTCGACAGCTCCCCGGATAAATTTTTTCCCATTGTTTGGCCACAACCGCAACACACTACAGACAAAAACCCCGACAGACAAACAACAGACACAGACAATAAACCAACGAAATGCTCTTCAATTTCAAGACTAACGAACAAACAAAGAACACAACTACAAAATTTCCTACAAAACACACTACCACAAAAATCGGATAAATTGGGAACGACACATTTAGTAGAACACTACATAGATACACAAAGCAGTAATCCAATTAAACAAAAGGGGTACCCAATGTCTCCCAGAATGTTCGATATAATAAGTAAGGAGGTTGATGAAATGTTAAAAAATGACATAATCGAACCTTCAAGGAGCAATTGGGCCAACCCTATAGTAATCGTCAAAAAACCGAATGGAAAGCACAGATTCTGCTTGAACTTCAAAAAAGTTAATGAAGTAACTAAAAAGGACGTATATCCTCTGAGATACATAGATTCAATATTGGATAAATTAAGATCAGCAAAATATATTTCGAAAATAGATTTATCACAGGCATATTTTCAAATACCCCTAGCCAGGGAATCAAAGGAAATAACGGCGTTCCGGATCCCGGGAAGAGGATTGTTCCATTTTAAAAGAATGCCATATGGCTTAACAAATGCACCAGCAACCTTCCAAAGGCTGCTGGATGAAATAATCCCACCGGAGATGGAACCATACGCCTTTGCATACATTGACGACATAATAATAGTGACCAACACATTTGAGGAACACATAAGATGGTTAACAACAGTGATAAACAGAATAAAAGAGGCAAATTTAGAAATCAATTTAGAAAAAAGCGAATTCGGTTGCTCAGAAGTTAGGTTCCTAGGTTATATCGTCAACGAAAACGGATTACAGATAGACAAAGACAAGACTCGACCAATACAAGAATACCCCACACCAAAAAACACAAAACAAATACAGAGATTTCTGGGACTAGCCTCTTGGTATAGGAGATTCATCCCTCACTATTCGGATGTCATAGCCCCATTAACCAAGTTATTAAAAAAGAAAGCAAAATGGGAATGGGCAAGAGAACAAGAAGAGGCGATGAACACAATCCAAAACATCTTAATAACACCACCCGCTTTATCGTGCCCAGACTTCTCGGAAACATTTACAGTACAGACGGACGCTAGCAACAATGGTCTGGGAGCAGTTCTAACTCAAAATTTCGAAGGAATAGAACACCCCATAGCATATGCAAGTAGAATGCTCTCAGATCAAGAGAAACGCTACACAACAACAGAAAAAGAATGCTTGGCAGTGGTG
This sequence comes from Gasteruption jaculator, assembly GCA_949825005.1. Lineage (NCBI taxonomy): Eukaryota > Metazoa > Arthropoda > Insecta > Hymenoptera > Gasteruptiidae > Gasteruption > Gasteruption jaculator. The sequence continues at coordinate 4,990,605 of OX463766.1, forward strand.
TGGGCGGTCAAAAAATTTAGACCCTATATAGAAGGGTACAAATTTGTAGTAATTACAGACCACAGTTGTCTAAAATGGCTTCATAACCTAAAAAACCCCTCAGGTAGGTTAATGAGGTGGTTCTTAGAATTACAAGAACACGACTTCGAAATTATTCATAGAAAAGGCAAAATGCACGCCGTACCCGACGCACTGTCAAGACTTTTTGAACATACAAACACAGAACACACGAACTTAGAACAAACAAACGTAGGAAAAAAACAACCAACAAACCCAGCACAAGAACATATATACACCACCCACAACACACAACACACACCCAATGCAAATGCAATGAACCTAACAAACACACAAAACAACGACAAGACAAATACACAAACAACAGACACGAAAACAATACTAAATAGGTGGTACGAAAGGAAGTACCAAACAGTCCTAAACAACCCAGGGAAACACAGGGATTGGAAAATAGAAAATAACAATCTATACATACACAGACGAAACGAAACATATTCAGACATAATAAGAGACCCTAATCCTGAATGGAAATTGGTGTTACCACACCATTTAATAAAAGCAATATTAAAAGAAAACCATGACAGTCCAGAAGCGGGGCATCAAGGGATAGAAAAAACATACGATAGGATATCGAGAAATTATTACTGGCTGGGCATGTACGGCGACATAGCGCAATATGTGCGGAAATGCCAAACATGCCAAACATCAAAAGCATCACAACAAAAACCATATGGAATAATGGGACACAGAGTAATTGATGAACCCTGGACCATGGTAGCAACAGATTTAATGGGACCATTTCCTCAATCGAAATCAGGAGCAAAATATATATTAGTGTTTCTGGATTTATTTACAAAATGGGTAGAAATCATTCCCCTGAAAACAGCAACAGGACAAAATATTAAAAAAGCATTCCTAGAAACAGTAATATATAAATTTGGAACACCAAAAGTATTATTTAGTGATAATGGAACACCCTATATAAATAAAATTATAAAAGACATGACTGAGACATACGGGATAACACACACGACAACACCACCATACCACCCACAGGCAAACCCAGTAGAAAGGGTGAATAGAACACTAAAGGCAATGATAATAGCGTTTTTGGGAAAAAACCATAATGAGTGGGATTCACATTTACACGAATTTCAGTTCGCACTTAATACTAGTAAACATACGTCGACACAACACACACCAGCCTTCCTAAACCTAGGAAGAAATCCACTACCACCACATAATTACAGATCCCAAGCAGACAAAACAATAATAGACAGGACGGACTTAGACACCTGGACCAACGAAATCAAAAAACTGTCGATATCACAAGACGAAACACGAAAAAACCTACAGACAGCACACAACAAACTGATACAACACTACAACCCCCATAAATTAGAAGAAAAATTTAAAATTGGAGAGAAGGTTTTAAAAAGAAATTACACATTATCCTCAGGAGCAAAAAACATATCGGCAAAATTAAATCCAAAATATATAGGACCGTTCATGATATCAAAAATAATTTCAGACAACATTCTGGAACTAATAACTATGGAAGGGAAGAAAATAGGAAAAATTCACACGAAAGATATAAAAAAATTTAAAGAATAAAGAAATTAAATCAGACATTAACAGATAATTAAATAAAAATGGCATTTTTCCACAGATGGCAGAAGGGGGAGAACACATACACACACCCATCACACGGGGACCACCCTCAATCAAAGGAACACCACAACACATTACACACAACAAACAAGGAAACATAAACCAAGAAGAAGTTAGGCAGAGACACTATCTACAAGGGCAGCAAAACCTAAATTTTCAAGTAACAAAAGCTCATGTAGAGAGAACGAGGAACAAAAATAACTTCGACATGTTCAGGAGAAAACGTTTATATGAACAAGAAGGAACACAACAAAACCTGACTGGTAACAAACAAAAACACGTACTAATTGACACCATTACACGACAGATTAGAACAAAACCCCCACACACTCTAACAGACACAAGCACAGAACAAATACCACACATACTGACCGGAACAAAACCGAAACACACACTAATTGACACCTTTACACCTCAGATTAGAACAAAACCGTCACACACTCTAACAGACACAAGCACAGAACAAATACCACACATACTGACCGGAACAAAACCGAAACACACACTAATTGACACCTTTACACCTCAGATTAGAACAAAACCGTCACACACTCTAACAGACACAAGCACAGAACAAATACCACACATACTGACCGGAACAAAACCGAAACACACACTAATTGACACCTTTACACCTCAGATTAGAACAAAACCGTCACACACTCTAATAGACACACGCACAAAACAAATAACACACAGACTGACCGAAACAAAACCAAAACACACACTAATTGACACTTTCACACCACAGACACAACGAAAACCAATGGTATTACAAGCAAGACACACACTAGTACAGGAAACAAAACACACCATATCAAACGAAGGTAAAGTACAACAAATACAAGAAAACAAAACAGAAACACCAATCCAGAGCAAACAGACTCAGAACAACGAAAAAGATCTAATAACGTGGGAAGATATTACGGAGATAAAAGAGGAAAAAGTAGAGGAGGACGAAGACGAAATAACAAAGGAAGTAACAAAAAAGTTTAATCAACAATTAGCTTTAGGTCTGTGGGAAGGCGACTGGGACAATGACGAAACGACAGACGAAATAATAAAGAAAATGAGAGAAATTAGAAAAGAATTTTTGAGGAAAAAACAAAACAAACCATAATAGATCACACTACACACAACAAAATAACAACATAAGCTTTCCACTAACACTATATGCAATACTGGGCTATGCTATGCACTTTCACGCTTACTTTCAAAGATCTAAAGAGTAGTCGTTAAAAATTAAACAATAACCATTACATATTTCAGAACAAACAGCTCACAAAATGGAAAGAGACGATTCACAACCATCGACATCAGGAACACAACACAAAAAACACGACGGAAAACAAGAAAAGACATGGGTGGAAAAAAGGATTGAAAAAGGGTTACCCCTTTTAGAAACCCCCAAAATGCCCCCCATACCATTAGACACTCAAAGACGAGAAAAAATTTATAATTTCAGTGAGAACAGAGACAGGCAGTTACGAGACCAATACTACACAAAAAACATGACAAAAAATGAACAAAAAACACAAAACGAACACGAAAAACAAAAACAAACAACCTCACTCTACACAATGAAGTTGTAACGTGGTGCTCACCACGTTACACGTACTCTCTGCGACACCTCACAGAGAGTACACACTCACACCACACACACACACACACACGCTCGAGCAACACTCCCGAGACACACGGCTCGGAAGGGGAAAAGTCCGATAGGGACCCCGCTGGAGATCCTGAAGAGCGGAGCACAGCACTATTAATTGGGTCACCGGTGATTGCACGACTATCCCCTGACGGTGAGCAACGAAGGCGTGAAGGAAGAGCAAAGAGAGTGAAGAAGCGAAGTGGCAAGGAGTAATCCGGAACCCGGACACTACCCCGGCTCCGAGATACCTTCCACCCGGGAAGACAAAAAGGGAGGAAGATCGGACGAGGACCCCCGAAAGTACGCACAGAGATCAGAGAAGGAGTAACAACGAAAGGACGACCAAGACATCCGGAACCCCTCACGAGACGAAGACAAGGAGGAAGGACCCGGAAGAACGAGGGAAGAGATCCGGACTAACACGCGAGAAGAAGAGGAGAGAAGGAAGGACAATTGCACCCGGACGACACGCGGGACGGACACACACACACTCACACACACATACATCCATTCACATCACCCATTTCACGGGAAAATAAACTGAAGCTACATAAGGTATTGGTGAAGGTTTTGCGTTTTTTCATTTACTTCCTTTCTTTGCGGTTTTTTGTTTACAACCACAAGGTACAAAAGCACGCACCTTGTTATAATTGGCCATTTATAACAGGGTGCGTGCCGAGGGCGAACACGCACTCTGCTGTCAAACGAACGGAGGTGTAAAAAAGGAGACAGTAGCCTTCACAAATACCTTGAGATAAGTGTTTTATTCGGTCTAACGATGATGAGGTGAATGTGTGTGAGTGTGTGTTCGTATACGTCCTGTGGTGTCGTCGTTGGGTCCTCCTTCTTATCCTCCTCCGTCCTCGTACTTCAATATGTCGTGCTTTGTCGTTGTGTCCTCTTCGTGTCGATGTCTTGCGGGATTCGGAATCCGGCCTTCGGCTTCACCTGGGTGCACCACTCGATGTTGCACACCAGGACTTATTCCTTTCTCTCTCTCCCTCTCTCCCTCACTTGTGGTGACTTCACCACGGCCGTGTTATCGGTCCGCCGATTACCGGTGAAGTGTCTCTTCGGTCCGCTCCTTTGACAGGAGCGGGAGCGGGGCCGGTGTAACACTTCGGTGTGCAGTGTATATGTGTGTGTGAGGCTGGTCCGTGTGTGTGCCTCTTGGCGATTGCTTGTGTGTGTGCTCTCTATGAGATTTCATAGAGAGCACTTGTAACGGGTAAAATACCACGTTAAAACTCCTCCTCCCGAGGGGGTAGCGAAGACGTAAGTCGAGCTACAACCCCCAAGGGCGAAGAGGCCGATGTGGTGCCCTCCAATTGTTTGGGTCCACTAGTCGCCTCTCCCTTGTACGGGCCCAGTCCGTGTTTTTTATTTGCCTTTGCTGTTATTAGGGGTGCCTCACCCCTTTGTACTGCGTCGGCTTGTCTCTTTGCATTTCCTCTCCTTTCCTTCCTGTGTTGTGTGGTTTCTGTCCTTCCTCCTCCTTATTGTGTTGTCGTTGTCTGTCCTTCCTCCTCCTTATTGTGTTGTGTGGTTTCTGTCCTGCCTCCTCCTTATGTGGTGTGTGGGTTGGTAGTTTTAGGACGTTCCGGTCCTTTGATGGTGGTGGTAGTTTTCGGACATTCCGGTCCCCTCGTCCTTTGCAGGTCCAGATGTTCGTGGTGGGGATGGTTTTGGTAGTTTTAGGACATCCCGGTCCCTTGATGATGGTGGTAGTTTTCCCCTTGTGTCCCGATGGACTCAGTGGTGTCCTCTTTTGCTATTGGGGGTGTCTCACCCCTTTGTGCTGAGGAGTGTGTTTTTTATCCTTGTAGGATATTTTGTGTTTGAGTGAGAGTGGAAGTGTTGCTGGTTCTTGATGGTTGTGAAGATCTTGTAGTTACTGGTATTAGCGTTGAGAAGACCTTGTAGTTGTTGGCGGTATTTGGCCTTGTGACAAGTTTTGTGTGTGTTTGTGTTGCGTTTGTGTAATGAGTTTTATACATTGTTTGTCTTATATCTAATATTTTTTGCTTAACCTAACTTAATGTATATCGTTTTTTTTTGCGCTATATATTGGTGTGTTGTATTTTATTCACAGTGTGTAATGTGTGTATACGTTTTATTTACAATGTGTTGCCTCATACTAATATTATATTTGTTTAAACTAATAACATTTGTGTTATTGTTCGCCTGTTTTGTGCTTTATTTACAATATGTACAAGCTTATTGTTAATTTTATAGTTTACTATACTAACTCAATGTAATCTAAATTACTCTTAAATCTGCTTAAAGATCTGATTTTTTTTGTATACTTCTTATTTAATATCCTTAGTCTAAGTTTACTAACAATAACAAATTTTCTTGACGCAGGTTTCCGCCTCCTCCCACTTCCTCCGTTTTGTGCTCTGTCAGTCGTTTAATGTTAATGTTTCTGTCTTTGTCCAGCCCCCCTCTCTCTCACTCTATGGTGGTTTGTGTTTTCCTGGTATGGGATGTTGGGTGTGTATGTGTGTGTTTTATTTATGAAAGGTGTGTGTGTGTTATTAGTGTGCCTTTTCTGTATTGTGGGTGTGTTTTCTTGTTTTGTTAGTGTCTTGTGGCTTAGAGGGTGGTGTATAGTATTGTGGAAGTGTATAGTAATGTGAGGTGTATAGTGTATTTTGTGATGTTTTTTTATTCATTTTCAAATATTTTGTATATATCTGTTTAAAAAAATAAGAAAACAAAATTGTGTGGATGTGTGCGTAGGTAAAAGTGTGGAAATGTTGGTGTACAAAAAGTGTGTAAAAATGTACTTATATAAGAAAATTTAATTTGTTGAAAAAATTCACTTGTGTAATAAAATGTAATAATATTTGTTAAATTTATCATATCTAATATTGTATAACAAAATTTAATTTGTGTAAGAAAATTTTAATGTGTTTAATCAATTCAATTGTGTAAAAAATTTTAATAATATTCGTGAACTTTGTGCTATTAAAAATTATGGACCGCTGTAATTAGTTTTAAAAAATTTGAATGTTTTCAAAAAAATTCAACTGTGTAAAAGTTTTAATAATATTCGTGAAATTTGTAATATTTAAAATTGTGAACAAGTATAATTCGTGGAGGAAAATTTAATCTGTTCTTTAAAAAAAAATTTAACTGTGTAGAGATTTTAATGATATTTGTGAAAATTTGTATAAAATAATTATTTGTTTAATAATATGTGAAATTTGTATTTTTTACTCATGTAGAAATATAATTTGTGCTAAAAATGTGGTTTGTGGTAAATTGAGTAAAAATATTTGTGATGGTTTGCGTTATTAATTTTTGTTTAACAAATTTTTAATAAGATATGAACTTTGTGAT
>OX463766.1:4997492-5049254 GCA_949825005.1 Gasteruption jaculator
GACTAACGAACAAACAAAGAACACAACTACAAAATTTCCTACAAAACACACTACCACAAAAATCGGATAAATTGGGAACGACACATTTAGTAGAACACTACATAGATACACAAAGCAGTAATCCAATTAAACAAAAGGGGTACCCAATGTCTCCCAGAATGTTCGATATAATAAGTAAGGAGGTTGATGAAATGTTAAAAAATGACATAATCGAACCTTCAAGGAGCAATTGGGCCAACCCTATAGTAATCGTCAAAAAACCGAATGGAAAGCACAGATTCTGCTTGAACTTCAAAAAAGTTAATGAAGTAACTAAAAAGGACGTATATCCTCTGAGATACATAGATTCAATATTGGATAAATTAAGATCAGCAAAATATATTTCGAAAATAGATTTATCACAGGCATATTTTCAAATACCCCTAGCCAGGGAATCAAAGGAAATAACGGCGTTCCGGATCCCGGGAAGAGGATTGTTCCATTTTAAAAGAATGCCATATGGCTTAACAAATGCACCAGCAACCTTCCAAAGGCTGCTGGATGAAATAATCCCACCGGAGATGGAACCATACGCCTTTGCATACATTGACGACATAATAATAGTGACCAACACATTTGAGGAACACATAAGATGGTTAACAACAGTGATAAACAGAATAAAAGAGGCAAATTTAGAAATCAATTTAGAAAAAAGCGAATTCGGTTGCTCAGAAGTTAGGTTCCTAGGTTATATCGTCAACGAAAACGGATTACAGATAGACAAAGACAAGACTCGACCAATACAAGAATACCCCACACCAAAAAACACAAAACAAATACAGAGATTTCTGGGACTAGCCTCTTGGTATAGGAGATTCATCCCTCACTATTCGGATGTCATAGCCCCATTAACCAAGTTATTAAAAAAGAAAGCAAAATGGGAATGGGCAAGAGAACAAGAAGAGGCGATGAACACAATCCAAAACATCTTAATAACACCACCCGCTTTATCGTGCCCAGACTTCTCGGAAACATTTACAGTACAGACGGACGCTAGCAACAATGGTCTGGGAGCAGTTCTAACTCAAAATTTCGAAGGAATAGAACACCCCATAGCATATGCAAGTAGAATGCTCTCAGATCAAGAGAAACGCTACACAACAACAGAAAAAGAATGCTTGGCAGTGGTGTGGGCGGTCAAAAAATTTAGACCCTATATAGAAGGGTACAAATTTGTAGTAATTACAGACCACAGTTGTCTAAAATGGCTTCATAACCTAAAAAACCCCTCAGGTAGGTTAATGAGGTGGTTCTTAGAATTACAAGAACACGACTTCGAAATTATTCATAGAAAAGGCAAAATGCACGCCGTACCCGACGCACTGTCAAGACTTTTTGAACATACAAACACAGAACACACGAACTTAGAACAAACAAACGTAGGAAAAAAACAACCAACAAACCCAGCACAAGAACATATATACACCACCCACAACACACAACACACACCCAATGCAAATGCAATGAACCTAACAAACACACAAAACAACGACAAGACAAATACACAAACAACAGACACGAAAACAATACTAAATAGGTGGTACGAAAGGAAGTACCAAACAGTCCTAAACAACCCAGGGAAACACAGGGATTGGAAAATAGAAAATAACAATCTATACATACACAGACGAAACGAAACATATTCAGACATAATAAGAGACCCTAATCCTGAATGGAAATTGGTGTTACCACACCATTTAATAAAAGCAATATTAAAAGAAAACCATGACAGTCCAGAAGCGGGGCATCAAGGGATAGAAAAAACATACGATAGGATATCGAGAAATTATTACTGGCTGGGCATGTACGGCGACATAGCGCAATATGTGCGGAAATGCCAAACATGCCAAACATCAAAAGCATCACAACAAAAACCATATGGAATAATGGGACACAGAGTAATTGATGAACCCTGGACCATGGTAGCAACAGATTTAATGGGACCATTTCCTCAATCGAAATCAGGAGCAAAATATATATTAGTGTTTCTGGATTTATTTACAAAATGGGTAGAAATCATTCCCCTGAAAACAGCAACAGGACAAAATATTAAAAAAGCATTCCTAGAAACAGTAATATATAAATTTGGAACACCAAAAGTATTATTTAGTGATAATGGAACACCCTATATAAATAAAATTATAAAAGACATGACTGAGACATACGGGATAACACACACGACAACACCACCATACCACCCACAGGCAAACCCAGTAGAAAGGGTGAATAGAACACTAAAGGCAATGATAATAGCGTTTTTGGGAAAAAACCATAATGAGTGGGATTCACATTTACACGAATTTCAGTTCGCACTTAATACTAGTAAACATACGTCGACACAACACACACCAGCCTTCCTAAACCTAGGAAGAAATCCACTACCACCACATAATTACAGATCCCAAGCAGACAAAACAATAATAGACAGGACGGACTTAGACACCTGGACCAACGAAATCAAAAAACTGTCGATATCACAAGACGAAACACGAAAAAACCTACAGACAGCACACAACAAACTGATACAACACTACAACCCCCATAAATTAGAAGAAAAATTTAAAATTGGAGAGAAGGTTTTAAAAAGAAATTACACATTATCCTCAGGAGCAAAAAACATATCGGCAAAATTAAATCCAAAATATATAGGACCGTTCATGATATCAAAAATAATTTCAGACAACATTCTGGAACTAATAACTATGGAAGGGAAGAAAATAGGAAAAATTCACACGAAAGATATAAAAAAATTTAAAGAATAAAGAAATTAAATCAGACATTAACAGATAATTAAATAAAAATGGCATTTTTCCACAGATGGCAGAAGGGGGAGAACACATACACACACCCATCACACGGGGACCACCCTCAATCAAAGGAACACCACAACACATTACACACAACAAACAAGGAAACATAAACCAAGAAGAAGTTAGGCAGAGACACTATCTACAAGGGCAGCAAAACCTAAATTTTCAAGTAACAAAAGCTCATGTAGAGAGAACGAGGAACAAAAATAACTTCGACATGTTCAGGAGAAAACGTTTATATGAACAAGAAGGAACACAACAAAACCTGACTGGTAACAAACAAAAACACGTACTAATTGACACCATTACACGACAGATTAGAACAAAACCCCCACACACTCTAACAGACACAAGCACAGAACAAATACCACACATACTGACCGGAACAAAACCGAAACACACACTAATTGACACCTTTACACCTCAGATTAGAACAAAACCGTCACACACTCTAACAGACACAAGCACAGAACAAATACCACACATACTGACCGGAACAAAACCGAAACACACACTAATTGACACCTTTACACCTCAGATTAGAACAAAACCGTCACACACTCTAACAGACACAAGCACAGAACAAATACCACACATACTGACCGGAACAAAACCGAAACACACACTAATTGACACCTTTACACCTCAGATTAGAACAAAACCGTCACACACTCTAATAGACACACGCACAAAACAAATAACACACAGACTGACCGAAACAAAACCAAAACACACACTAATTGACACTTTCACACCACAGACACAACGAAAACCAATGGTATTACAAGCAAGACACACACTAGTACAGGAAACAAAACACACCATATCAAACGAAGGTAAAGTACAACAAATACAAGAAAACAAAACAGAAACACCAATCCAGAGCAAACAGACTCAGAACAACGAAAAAGATCTAATAACGTGGGAAGATATTACGGAGATAAAAGAGGAAAAAGTAGAGGAGGACGAAGACGAAATAACAAAGGAAGTAACAAAAAAGTTTAATCAACAATTAGCTTTAGGTCTGTGGGAAGGCGACTGGGACAATGACGAAACGACAGACGAAATAATAAAGAAAATGAGAGAAATTAGAAAAGAATTTTTGAGGAAAAAACAAAACAAACCATAATAGATCACACTACACACAACAAAATAACAACATAAGCTTTCCACTAACACTATATGCAATACTGGGCTATGCTATGCACTTTCACGCTTACTTTCAAAGATCTAAAGAGTAGTCGTTAAAAATTAAACAATAACCATTACATATTTCAGAACAAACAGCTCACAAAATGGAAAGAGACGATTCACAACCATCGACATCAGGAACACAACACAAAAAACACGACGGAAAACAAGAAAAGACATGGGTGGAAAAAAGGATTGAAAAAGGGTTACCCCTTTTAGAAACCCCCAAAATGCCCCCCATACCATTAGACACTCAAAGACGAGAAAAAATTTATAATTTCAGTGAGAACAGAGACAGGCAGTTACGAGACCAATACTACACAAAAAACATGACAAAAAATGAACAAAAAACACAAAACGAACACGAAAAACAAAAACAAACAACCTCACTCTACACAATGAAGTTGTAACGTGGTGCTCACCACGTTACACGTACTCTCTGCGACACCTCACAGAGAGTACACACTCACACCACACACACACACACACACGCTCGAGCAACACTCCCGAGACACACGGCTCGGAAGGGGAAAAGTCCGATAGGGACCCCGCTGGAGATCCTGAAGAGCGGAGCACAGCACTATTAATTGGGTCACCGGTGATTGCACGACTATCCCCTGACGGTGAGCAACGAAGGCGTGAAGGAAGAGCAAAGAGAGTGAAGAAGCGAAGTGGCAAGGAGTAATCCGGAACCCGGACACTACCCCGGCTCCGAGATACCTTCCACCCGGGAAGACAAAAAGGGAGGAAGATCGGACGAGGACCCCCGAAAGTACGCACAGAGATCAGAGAAGGAGTAACAACGAAAGGACGACCAAGACATCCGGAACCCCTCACGAGACGAAGACAAGGAGGAAGGACCCGGAAGAACGAGGGAAGAGATCCGGACTAACACGCGAGAAGAAGAGGAGAGAAGGAAGGACAATTGCACCCGGACGACACGCGGGACGGACACACACACACTCACACACACATACATCCATTCACATCACCCATTTCACGGGAAAATAAACTGAAGCTACATAAGGTATTGGTGAAGGTTTTGCGTTTTTTCATTTACTTCCTTTCTTTGCGGTTTTTTGTTTACAACCACAAGGTACAAAAGCACGCACCTTGTTATAATTGGCCATTTATAACAGGGTGCGTGCCGAGGGCGAACACGCACTCTGCTGTCAAACGAACGGAGGTGTAAAAAAGGAGACAGTAGCCTTCACAAATACCTTGAGATAAGTGTTTTATTCGGTCTAACGATGATGAGGTGAATGTGTGTGAGTGTGTGTTCGTATACGTCCTGTGGTGTCGTCGTTGGGTCCTCCTTCTTATCCTCCTCCGTCCTCGTACTTCAATATGTCGTGCTTTGTCGTTGTGTCCTCTTCGTGTCGATGTCTTGCGGGATTCGGAATCCGGCCTTCGGCTTCACCTGGGTGCACCACTCGATGTTGCACACCAGGACTTATTCCTTTCTCTCTCTCCCTCTCTCCCTCACTTGTGGTGACTTCACCACGGCCGTGTTATCGGTCCGCCGATTACCGGTGAAGTGTCTCTTCGGTCCGCTCCTTTGACAGGAGCGGGAGCGGGGCCGGTGTAACACTTCGGTGTGCAGTGTATATGTGTGTGTGAGGCTGGTCCGTGTGTGTGCCTCTTGGCGATTGCTTGTGTGTGTGCTCTCTATGAGATTTCATAGAGAGCACTTGTAACGGGTAAAATACCACGTTAAAACTCCTCCTCCCGAGGGGGTAGCGAAGACGTAAGTCGAGCTACAACCCCCAAGGGCGAAGAGGCCGATGTGGTGCCCTCCAATTGTTTGGGTCCACTAGTCGCCTCTCCCTTGTACGGGCCCAGTCCGTGTTTTTTATTTGCCTTTGCTGTTATTAGGGGTGCCTCACCCCTTTGTACTGCGTCGGCTTGTCTCTTTGCATTTCCTCTCCTTTCCTTCCTGTGTTGTGTGGTTTCTGTCCTTCCTCCTCCTTATTGTGTTGTCGTTGTCTGTCCTTCCTCCTCCTTATTGTGTTGTGTGGTTTCTGTCCTGCCTCCTCCTTATGTGGTGTGTGGGTTGGTAGTTTTAGGACGTTCCGGTCCTTTGATGGTGGTGGTAGTTTTCGGACATTCCGGTCCCCTCGTCCTTTGCAGGTCCAGATGTTCGTGGTGGGGATGGTTTTGGTAGTTTTAGGACATCCCGGTCCCTTGATGATGGTGGTAGTTTTCCCCTTGTGTCCCGATGGACTCAGTGGTGTCCTCTTTTGCTATTGGGGGTGTCTCACCCCTTTGTGCTGAGGAGTGTGTTTTTTATCCTTGTAGGATATTTTGTGTTTGAGTGAGAGTGGAAGTGTTGCTGGTTCTTGATGGTTGTGAAGATCTTGTAGTTACTGGTATTAGCGTTGAGAAGACCTTGTAGTTGTTGGCGGTATTTGGCCTTGTGACAAGTTTTGTGTGTGTTTGTGTTGCGTTTGTGTAATGAGTTTTATACATTGTTTGTCTTATATCTAATATTTTTTGCTTAACCTAACTTAATGTATATCGTTTTTTTTTGCGCTATATATTGGTGTGTTGTATTTTATTCACAGTGTGTAATGTGTGTATACGTTTTATTTACAATGTGTTGCCTCATACTAATATTATATTTGTTTAAACTAATAACATTTGTGTTATTGTTCGCCTGTTTTGTGCTTTATTTACAATATGTACAAGCTTATTGTTAATTTTATAGTTTACTATACTAACTCAATGTAATCTAAATTACTCTTAAATCTGCTTAAAGATCTGATTTTTTTTGTATACTTCTTATTTAATATCCTTAGTCTAAGTTTACTAACAATAACAAATTTTCTTGACGCAGGTTTCCGCCTCCTCCCACTTCCTCCGTTTTGTGCTCTGTCAGTCGTTTAATGTTAATGTTTCTGTCTTTGTCCAGCCCCCCTCTCTCTCACTCTATGGTGGTTTGTGTTTTCCTGGTATGGGATGTTGGGTGTGTATGTGTGTGTTTTATTTATGAAAGGTGTGTGTGTGTTATTAGTGTGCCTTTTCTGTATTGTGGGTGTGTTTTCTTGTTTTGTTAGTGTCTTGTGGCTTAGAGGGTGGTGTATAGTATTGTGGAAGTGTATAGTAATGTGAGGTGTATAGTGTATTTTGTGATGTTTTTTTATTCATTTTCAAATATTTTGTATATATCTGTTTAAAAAAATAAGAAAACAAAATTGTGTGGATGTGTGCGTAGGTAAAAGTGTGGAAATGTTGGTGTACAAAAAGTGTGTAAAAATGTACTTATATAAGAAAATTTAATTTGTTGAAAAAATTCACTTGTGTAATAAAATGTAATAATATTTGTTAAATTTATCATATCTAATATTGTATAACAAAATTTAATTTGTGTAAGAAAATTTTAATGTGTTTAATCAATTCAATTGTGTAAAAAATTTTAATAATATTCGTGAACTTTGTGCTATTAAAAATTATGGACCGCTGTAATTAGTTTTAAAAAATTTGAATGTTTTCAAAAAAATTCAACTGTGTAAAAGTTTTAATAATATTCGTGAAATTTGTAATATTTAAAATTGTGAACAAGTATAATTCGTGGAGGAAAATTTAATCTGTTCTTTAAAAAAAAATTTAACTGTGTAGAGATTTTAATGATATTTGTGAAAATTTGTATAAAATAATTATTTGTTTAATAATATGTGAAATTTGTATTTTTTACTCATGTAGAAATATAATTTGTGCTAAAAATGTGGTTTGTGGTAAATTGAGTAAAAATATTTGTGATGGTTTGCGTTATTAATTTTTGTTTAACAAATTTTTAATAAGATATGAACTTTGTGATGTTAAATTCTATAGAATTATGCGAAAGAATCTGTAAAATGTTTTTTGTAATAAACAGTGCCATCATGTGTGCATAAATATGTGAAATATATTTGTGAAAATTTGTGTAAATTAATTTTTTGTTTAATATGTGAAGTTTGTAATGCGTAAAATATGAGATTTGAAAAATGTAAAATGAAATTTGTAAAATTGTGAAAATATAACTTGAGTAGAAAATTTTATCTTGTTTAAAAAATTCACTTGTGTAAAAATTTTAACTAAAAAAACAAAACAATAATTTTAACTTTTGTTAAAAAAAATTTGTGTTTTGTAATAAGTGATGTGACAATGTGTGATTAACTGTGTTGAACAAATTTGTAAAAATTTGTGTAAATTAATTGTTCATTTAATAATATGTGAAAATTACATGTGATTCCGTGAAAAAATTGTACAAATTAATTATCCGTATAATATTATGTGAAATCTTTTTTATTCAGTTGTATAGAAATATGTGACAAGAATCTGTGAAATATGTTGTTTTTTTTTTGTAATAAAGTGTAACAAAGTGTGAATAAATATATGAGCCATAGTTTTCGGTAATATGTGAACTTTGTGTGTGTAATAAATTGTGTAAAAATATGTACGCAGTGTGAATTAATTTTTCATTTAATCTTATTAGAAATGTGTAAAGTGTTTGTGAAGGATTTGTATAAACTAATTGTTTTAATAATATTGACTCAGATCTGCTATGTATCTGTGACAATTTTGTATAAAATAATTATATGTTTAATTATACCTGAATTCTATATATGTTGCTTATATAAAAAATGTGACTTGTGAAAAAAATATTTTTGTGATAAATTGTATGAAAATATAACTTGTGTAAGAATATAACATGTGATAAACTGTGTAAAAGTTCATTTGTATAAGAATGTAACATGTGTTGTGTAATAAATGGTGTAAAAATGTGTGGATAAATATGTAATATGTATGTGTGAGAATTTGTGTAAGTTAATTTTTCGTTTAATAAATTTCTATAATGTGTGAAATTTAATTTTGTAATCTAGATTGCTCGCTTTCGGAGCATCTTATTTACTTTATTCAGTGTTAGCCGTTCGAAATCCTTATGTTTCAGCGGCTGTACAGTGTTACTTCTCGAACTGCGTGTTTACGTTTTTTCAACCCGCAGTTCGATTTAATGTTCTCTTAGCCGACGATTTAATAAAATTTTCAGCTAAGAGAAAATGTAAAATTCATCTTTTATTTTAACTTTAGATGTTTTACTTTTAAAAGTTGTAACGTGGTGCTCACCACGTTACACGTACTCTCTGCGACACCTCACAGAGAGTACACACTCACACCACACACACACACACACGCTCGAGCAACACTCCCGAGACACACGGCTCGGAAGGGGAAAAGTCCGATAGGGACCCCGCTGGAGATCCTGAAGAGCGGAGCACAGCACTATTAATTGGGTCACCGGTGATTGCACGACTATCCCCTGACGGTGAGCAACGAAGGCGTGAAGGAAGAGCAAAGAGAGTGAAGAAGCGAAGTGGCAAGGAGTAATCCGGAACCCGGACACTACCCCGGCTCCGAGATACCTTCCACCCGGGAAGACAAAAAGGGAGGAAGATCGGACGAGGACCCCCGAAAGTACGCACAGAGATCAGAGAAGGAGTAACAACGAAAGGACGACCAAGACATCCGGAACCCCTCACGAGACGAAGACAAGGAGGAAGGACCCGGAAGAACGAGGGAAGAGATCCGGACTAACACGCGAGAAGAAGAGGAGAGAAGGAAGGACAATTGCACCCGGACGACACGCGGGACGGACACACACACACTCACACACACATACATCCATTCACATCACCCATTTCACGGGAAAATAAACTGAAGCTACATAAGGTATTGGTGAAGGTTTTGCGTTTTTTCATTTACTTCCTTTCTTTGCGGTTTTTTGTTTACAACCACAAGGTACAAAAGCACGCACCTTGTTATAATTTATAATTGGATTATAATTGGCGCCCGAACAAAGTTCGGAAGTGTCGGAAAAAAAAAAAAAAAAAAAAAAGTGAAATAAATAAATATGAATTAAATAAACTTTTGGGAGAATTTGCATAATCGACACTTCCGAAGGGTGACGGATGCTTTTTGGGAATAGCTTTGCTTGCACTCTCTTTCTTTCTTTCAACGGCTTCGCTTTAAAACATATACATATACACAGTCAAAAATTATTAATTGAAAAAAAAAAAAAAATAATAATAAAATAATAAATAAATAAAATTAAAATTAGAATAAACTAAATCGTAACCGAAATTTGGAAAAATATTCGGTTAAGAAAAGATAGTTTCGAACCGTGTGTAGAAAAAAAGATAAACACACGGTCCGAGAACTAAAGCGGATAGCGAAGGAACAAAGAAATTCCAACGCTTATCAGCCAAGACATAAACAGGGCTAGCTGAGTTAAGCAGCCTTGCTTATGGGTATACATTTCACCAAGTATTATTTCAAAAGGAATTATATTCAAGAGAAGGATATTTGAAATATTACTTAAAGAAAATCAAAACCAACGGTTCGCAAATTGAAAACATATATACAAACACTTACACAATTTGAAACACACATACTATTACAAGAATTATTCACACGCAAAATACAAAAGTAACACACAGCACAATTTAGGACATATACAAAAAAAAAAAAAAAAAAAAAAAACATTATAAACATTAAACAATTGAATTTTTGAAATAAGATAATTTTTTTTTTTCACAACTTTTCAGATCGAAACTTTAAAACATTACACTTGTGAATTTTTTACACGAAATAGTTCTCACAAATATCACCAAAAAACTTTAGAAACATTATTAACATTAAATAATTGAATTTTTGAAATAAGATAATTTTTTTCACAAATTTCAGATTGAAACTTTAAAACATTACACATTTGAATTTTTTTTTACACGAAACAGTTTTTCACAAATATCACCAAAAAACTTTAGAAACATTATTAACATTAAATAATTGAATTTTTGAAATAAGATAATTTTTTTTCACAAATTTCATATTGAAACTTTAAAACATTACACATTTGAATTTTTTACACGAAACAGTTTTTCACAAATATCACCAAAAAACTTTAGAAACATTATTAACATTAAATAATTGAATTTTTGAAATAAGATAATTTTTTTTTTCACAAATTTCATATTGAAACTTTAAAACATTACACATTTGAATTTTTTACACGAAACAGTTTTTCACAAATATCACCAAAAAACTTTAGAAACATTATTAACATTAAATAATTGAATTTTTGAAATAAGATAATTTTTTTTTTTCACAAATTTCATATTGAAACTTTAAAACATTACACATTTGAATTTTTTACACGAAACAGTTTTTCACAAATATCACCAAAAAACTTTAGAAACATTATTAACATTAAATAATTGAATTTTTGAAATAAGATAATTTTTTTTTTTCACAAATTTCATATTGAAACTTTAAAACATTACACATTTGAATTTTTTACACGAAACAGTTTTTCACAAATATCACCAAAAAACTTTAGAAACATTATTAACATTAAATAATTGAATTTTTGAAATAAGATAATTTTTTTTCACAAATTTCATATTGAAACTTTAAAACATTACACATTTGAATTTTTTACACGAAACAGTTTTTCACAAATATCACCAAAAACTTTAAAAACATTATCAACATTAAACAATTGAATTCTTGTAATAAGAGAATTTTTTTTTCACAAATTTCAGAAGGAAAGTTTAAAATACCACATATTCGATTTTTACAGGATACAATTTTCAAAAATTTCACCAAAACTTTAAAAACATTATTAACATTAAACAATTGAATTTTGGAAATAAGATAGTTTTTTCACAAATTTCGGATAGAAAACTTTAAAATAGAAACTTTAATTTAGGAAGATTACTAACAATAAACAATTGAAATTTTTGTCTCGAATATAACATTTAAATTAAAAAACATTATACACTTAAATTGTTTACACAATACAACCTTTACAAATATAATTAACATTACAAAATTGAATTTAGCTGACACTGTACAGTGTTCAAAGGTACATTACAACTGGGGAAATATTATAAATTAAAATTTTAGAACACAACACAATCATAATATATAACTTGTTAAGAGGATTAGTAATATTATAGCATAAAGTAAGAAAGATGCCTAAAAAGGTAGGAGAAAAGGAAACACGCAGGTTAGGTAATAACGAAGAAATCCCGGAAATACAATTGGATAACACGACAATTAACACAAACGACGACACTGACAACGAACAAGAGACAATGACAGAAAAAACAAAATTAACAACAATAGATGAAACCAAGGAAGACCCAGTAAATCAACCACAAACAGGTATAAGGTTCACAGTCCCACTACACCAATCCACACCAATGATACATAGACAGACACAAAATGTAACGTACAGTACTCAAGGGGCAATCCCAAAAACAAAAAAAATTACTGCAAATACGAATCAAGACAAGAACAAAAAAGACGAAACAGATGAAACAATGGGAAATCAAGAAGTACTAGTACTAAATAAAAAATTACAATTATTGGAAGAAAGACTAAATACGCAAACAGAAACCCAAAATTTACAATTTCAAATGCTAATGCAGAACATGCAAGAATTAATAGAGAACACACAAATAAAAGACAAAAGGGGGGAAGAACAAAACATACGAGACGAACCACAAATAACAAATCAAAATAGGACACAATTATATAGACAAAATACAGAACAAATTGAAACGCACAGACAACTTAACAGAACACAAATAGAACCAAATGAAATATCAGTACTAACACAATCGATTATGCAACAAACAAAAAACACGACAATAGCTGCAATCAAGGAATCAAAAGTAAAATTCAAAGGGGAACCGGAGGAAAATCCCCAAGAATTCCTAGATTCCATAGTAGAACTGGGAATAATTTACGACATAACATTAGAAAATATTTTACCATGTCTGGCTTACATCTTCAAGGATACGGCCTTGCAATGGTACAAAATTAATAAAAAAAATTGGAGGAACTGGCAGCAGTTCGAAGAAGCCTTTCGAACTGAGTATGATGCGCCAACCTTTCAGAAAAAATTAAAATATAAAATCAAAGGCATAACGCAAAACGAAAATGAGATAATAACGAAATTCATTACACGGTATAGAACTCTAATAAATCAAAAAACCCCATCATACACATTAACACAACAATTAGACATGACATACTTAAGATTGACACCAGAATACACAAACCACATAAAGCGAACGGATTTCCACTCGTTTGAACAATTAATAAAATTAGGAAAAGAACTAGAAAAGTTCAAAACAGAACGAGAGGAAATCGATCGATTTAACAACCAAAATTACAAACAAAACACAAATTACAAACAAAACACAAATTACACACAAAACACAAGTTACACACAAAAACCTAACTACACCCAAAAACCAAACTACACACAAAACACGAATTACACACAACACCCGAATTACACACAAAGACCAAAGTACACACAAAATTTGAACTATACACAAAACCCAAACTATGTACACAATCAAAACTACAAACTAAATACACAAGACAGTAGACAAGCGACACAAAAAGACAATACAGAGATAGAACCGGACCATTGTACAAATTGTGGAAATCCCAACCACATATTAGAACACTGCAGATTATCATTTAGCCCATTTTGCTATAAATGCAAAAAACAAAACACCCTAGCAAAATTTTGCCCCAGGTGTACAAAAAACGAAGTTTGAGCACCCTTGAGGTGACCGAAGGGTACTCAAACAAGAAAACAAAGGGGTCACGACAAAACCAAAAAGATCAATCGACGGAAAAAACACAAACAGACACACCTTTAATAGTAAACACAATAATAAATAACAGAAAACAAACAAACACAGTCCCCGTAGTATCACCAAAAGATCCAAGATGGTTCCTACAAATACAAGTAGGAAAGAATAGGAAAACCATCGAAGCCCTAGTAGACACAGGGGCGGTGAACTCGTTTGCTGGGAAAAAAGTAATTAAAACAGTATTAGAAGAAAATTGGAACATAGATAAAATAGATGAAAAAATAGTAACCGCAAACGGGTCCACCGCACAAATATTAGGCACAGCAACAGTGCCAATAACAAATAATGGGAAAACCGACACATTAGACATCAGATTGATGGAAGAACTATCCATAGATTTTATCCTAGGAATGGACTACATAAGAAAAGCAGGTTTAGTAGCAAATTTCAAACTAAACCTGTGGTCATTCGACAGCTCCCCGGATAAATTTTTTCCCATTGTTTGGCCACAACCGCAACACACTACAGACAAAAACCCCGACAGACAAACAACAGACACAGACAATAAACCAACGAAATGCTCTTCAATTTCAAGACTAACGAACAAACAAAGAACACAACTACAAAATTTCCTACAAAACACACTACCACAAAAATCGGATAAATTGGGAACGACACATTTAGTAGAACACTACATAGATACACAAAGCAGTAATCCAATTAAACAAAAGGGGTACCCAATGTCTCCCAGAATGTTCGATATAATAAGTAAGGAGGTTGATAAAATGTTAAAAAATGACATAATCGAACCTTCAAGGAGCAATTGGGCCAACCCTATAGTAATCGTCAAAAAACCGAATGGAAAGCACAGATTCTGCTTGAACTTCAAAAAAGTTAATGAAGTAACTAAAAAGGACGTATATCCTCTGAGATACATAGATTCAATATTGGATAAATTAAGATCAGCAAAATATATTTCGAAAATAGATTTATCACAGGCATATTTTCAAATACCCCTAGCCAGGGAATCAAAGGAAATAACGGCGTTCCGGATCCCGGGAAGAGGATTGTTCCATTTTAAAAGAATGCCATATGGCTTAACAAATGCACCAGCAACCTTCCAAAGGCTGCTGGATGAAATAATCCCACCGGAGATGGAACCATACGCCTTTGCATACATTGACGACATAATAATAGTGACCAACACATTTGAGGAACACATAAGATGGTTAACAACAGTGATAAACAGAATAAAAGAGGCAAATTTAGAAATCAATTTAGAAAAAAGCGAATTCGGTTGCTCAGAAGTTAGGTTCCTAGGTTATATCGTCAACGAAAACGGATTACAGATAGACAAAGACAAGACTCGACCAATACAAGAATACCCCACACCAAAAAACACAAAACAAATACAGAGATTTCTGGGACTAGCCTCTTGGTATAGGAGATTCATCCCTCACTATTCGGATGTCATAGCCCCATTAACCAAGTTATTAAAAAAGAAAGCAAAATGGGAATGGGCAAGAGAACAAGAAGAGGCGATGAACACAATCCAAAACATCTTAACCTTTTTACGCCGGGGATGGCCGATATATCGGCTACCTTACATGTGCCACATATATGGGTAGTTGACTGAAGATAAATAATGTTTTTTTTCTGCAAATCTATGTGTTTTATCAAAAATTGATTTTACACTTTCCCGGCGTTAAAAGGTTAATAACACCACCCGCTTTATCGTGCCCAGACTTCTCGGAAACATTTACAGTACAGACGGACGCTAGCAACAATGGTCTGGGAGCAGTTCTAACTCAAAATTTCGAAGGAATAGAACACCCCATAGCATATGCAAGTAGAATGCTCTCAGATCAAGAGAAACGCTACACAACAACAGAAAAAGAATGCTTGGCAGTGGTGTGGGCGGTCAAAAAATTTAGACCCTATATAGAAGGGTACAAATTTGTAGTAATTACAGACCACAGTTGTCTAAAATGGCTTCATAACCTAAAAAACCCCTCAGGTAGGTTAATGAGGTGGTTCTTAGAATTACAAGAACACGACTTCGAAATTATTCATAGAAAAGGCAAAATGCACGCCGTACCCGACGCACTGTCAAGACTTTTTGAACGTACAAACACAGAACACACGAACTTAGAACAAACAAACGTAGGAAAAAAACAACCAACAAACCCAGCACAAGAACATATATACACCACCCACAACACACAACACACACCCAATGCAAATGCAATGAACCTAACAAACACACAAAACAACGACAAGACAAATACACAAACAACAGACACGAAAACAATACTAAATAGGTGGTACGAAAGGAAGTACCAAACAGTCCTAAACAACCCAGGGAAACACAGGGATTGGAAAATAGAAAATAACAATCTATACATACACAGACGAAACGAAACATATTCAGACATAATAAGAGACCCTAATCCTGAATGGAAATTGGTGTTACCACACCATTTAATAAAAGCAATATTAAAAGAAAACCATGACAGTCCAGAAGCGGGGCATCAAGGGATAGAAAAAACATACGATAGGATATCGAGAAATTATTACTGGCTGGGCATGTACGGCGACATAGCGCAATATGTGCGGAAATGCCAAACATGCCAAACATCAAAAGCATCACAACAAAAACCATATGGAATAATGGGACACAGAGTAATTGATGAACCCTGGACCATGGTAGCAACAGATTTAATGGGACCATTTCCTCAATCGAAATCAGGAGCAAAATATATATTAGTGTTTCTGGATTTATTTACAAAATGGGTAGAAATCATTCCCCTGAAAACAGCAACAGGACAAAATATTAAAAAAGCATTCCTAGAAACAGTAATATATAAATTTGGAACACCAAAAGTATTATTTAGTGATAATGGAACACCCTATATAAATAAAATTATAAAAGACATGACTGAGACATACGGGATAACACACACGACAACACCACCATACCACCCACAGGCAAACCCAGTAGAAAGGGTGAATAGAACACTAAAGGCAATGATAATAGCGTTTTTGGGAAAAAACCATAATGAGTGGGATTCACATTTACACGAATTTCAGTTCGCACTTAATACTAGTAAACATACGTCGATAACAGACAGAACAGATAAAAAGACGAACAAATCAGAAACATGCACATTACAATAAAATAACAAAACAAATCATTTGGTTTGGATTTTCTTATGAAAACAGATAGCATTAGTTTCTTGTTCCAAATACTTAATATTATCATTATCTTCCCCATGCAAAATAAAAATATGGTAAAAAGAGGAGGAAAGAAAGAAAGAGGGGAGGCAAAAATTTTTACTTTTTATTTTTTTTTCTCATTACAAAATAAGCAAGGGAGAGAGAGGTGAAGGAACGTGTAGCCTTCACAAATACAAAAAAAAAAAAAAAAAATATATATATATATATATATACATAGACATCATTGTTAACATGCGAGAGAAGTATGGTAGTAAATAAGACAAAAAAAAAAAAAAGATAAGGATAAATATGTAATCAGCCTAGGTTAAGTTAATAAACACATTGTAAAATCATCAAAAATCATTATTACACAATCATACACAAACACACAACTGACTTGACGAGACGATACAACAAGAAAACGGAAAACGGCCCAAAATCAAACACCGGAACAACCCACAGGAACTACAGATGGAAGATGGTCAAGAAAATGGAGAACAACAACAGCTGTTTTCCCCGGGAAGGAAGCAGCTCGACGGTCGTCTTCGCTACCCTCTCGGGGGGAGGAGTTGTAACGTGGTGCTCACCACGTTACACGTACTCTCTGCGACACCTCACAGAGAGTACACACTCACACCACACACACACACACACGCTCGAGCAACACTCCCGAGACACACGGCTCGGAAGGGGAAAAGTCCGATAGGGACCCCGCTGGAGATCCTGAAGAGCGGAGCACAGCACTATTAATTGGCTGACCTATAAATAATCTGATTGATATTAACAATTAATATTGGTTATAGGTCAGAATTCATTAGGTATATACTGTTGTATTGTCTTAGTGGACTCATTGAATTGAGTGATTAACTATTGTCACTGGATATTTCAATAACGATAAAGAATTTTAATATTAGAACAAATATTACATATTGATTATATTAGTTGTAAGATTAAGAGTTATTATTCATTTCTTTTAGTATTAATAAAATTTCTGTATATATTTATAAGTTTGATTTTAGTTAGATAAGAGAAGGGTTCTTAAGAACTCTCTGGAGTAAAAATGATGGACCCAGATGATGACAGTCATTCCTTCCTAGATGAGATTGGGGAAGATTTCTTAGGTATCTCTGCAGTTGACAGTTATGAAACTTATTTTTCGAGTCAAGAGGATAGTATGAATCTCCTAAATAGAGTCGATTACTCACTTAATTCACCTTTGGTGATTGATGAAGTCCGAGAATTCACAAAATATTGCCAAGGGTTGCCGTTCGATAAAAGATGGAATATGAAACTATGGACTTTAAGAAAAAGGGCATTTTCTTCAGTGGAACCCTTGAGATCTCCAGATTCTTTCCATAAATGGTTTGGTCATACGAATATATCTATTAAACCATCTCTAGATAGAATAACAAAACTATTAGTGACTACTGATTTGGATGCTACAAAAACTTATAATGTAGTTTCAGCATTCTTTAAGGGGTGGTTGAATAAGGATATCCAAAACCCAAAGACAGCTAACATTCCTTTAGAAATAAAGAAATGGGGAGCATTATTTTTAGACTTACATTTTATCACTTTGTTAATGAATGCAAGCACAATTAAGGAGATACAAAATTTAAGTTCCCTGATATCATTAAAGAAAGTTCCAGAGGTTATGAAGGATCCAATAATATATGATTCCCCTGTATATGGAGAAATTATTATCTCTTTCGGTTTTGCTTGCTTCTCAAGACATAATAGGGTATTAGACAGGACGAGTGTCTTACTTATGAAAGATGTATATAATAGTAGGTTCCACTCCTTGCTCAGTATGATCGATCGATATGATAACAAATACAAAGATTCTGATTGGATCAAATTGAATAAACTTTATCATATAGGAGATTCTATATTAAGTAAAGTAGGAAATCAAGGCTATTCATCATTAAAATTGCTAGAACCTATTTGTAATAATAAGTTAATGAAATTAGCTCACAAACACAGACCCAAGATTGAATACTATGACAACTTTGAGAAACATATATTAAGTTCTGTCAAAGAGCAATCATTTATAACTCCATTAATATATGATTTCTATCAACACGTCAATGAAGAAGATTCTGTGGATATGCTTCTAGCGTACTACGGTTCATTTCGTCATTGGGGACATCCATATGTTAATTCGCTAATTGGCATTAAAAAATTATATGATCGAGTCACAGAGAAATTAGAAATTGATGTTGAATATGCTGAAGCTTTGGCAAGTGATCTTGCTAGAAAAGTATTAGAGATTAAATTTAAAGAACATGGTAAATGGTATGTGGACATATCACAATTAAATGAAAAGCATTCTATGTATGATCACATAAAATATAACACTTGGCCGACTCCAAAAATGATTCTGGATGTTGGGGACCATTGGCATAAGTTGCCTCTTATTAAATGCTTTGATATTCCGGATTTGATAGATCCTAGTCAGATTTATTCAGATAAAAGTCACTCGATGAATCGTGATGAAGTATTTGAATGGATTTTAAAGAATAAACCAGGGAGTATTCCAACGAAAAAGGTCTTAGAAACCATGATCAATAGTCCTGCAACAAATTGGCGTGATTTTCTTCAAAAAGTCAATGACTACGGCTTAGAGTTAAATGAGTTAATTATAGGATTAAAAGAAAAAGAACGAGAATTGAAGGAAGACGGAAGATTCTATTCGTTGATGTCTTGGGCTCTAAGAGAATATTTCGTCATCACAGAATATTTAATCAAGATATTTTATGTTCCATTATTCAAAGGGTTAACGGTGGCAGATGATATGACAACATTACTGAAAAAATTGATGGATAATTCTTCAGGTCAAGGTTTGAATGACTACTCAAGAGTATCTTATGCAAACCATTTAGATTATGAAAAGTGGAATAATTATCAGAGAATAGAATCTAATGGTCCTGTATTTACTGTAATGGGTCAGTTCATGGGTTACCCTAAACTGATTTACAGAACTCATGAATTCTTTCAAAAATCGCTAGTGTATTACACACAAAGACCAGATTTAATGACTGTCCACAATGATGAGTTATTAAATAAGACTGATCAGATAGTCTCCTGGAATGGACAGGTGGGAGGGTTTGAAGGAATAAGACAGAAAGGATGGAGCATTTTAAATGCTTTGTCAGTAGAGAGAGAGGGCAGAAATTTAAATACCAAGGTTACTTTACTGGCACAAGGAGATAATCAAATCATATGTACTAACTATAAATTACAAGCTAGTCGAGATGATTCAGAGTTAGAGGCAAATCTCTTAAGGATTAGGTTAAATAATGATAAAATAATGTCTTCGATTGATACCGGAGTGACTAAGTTGGGATTGAGGATAAATAAAGATGAAACGATGCAATCTGCTGATTTCTTGAGTTATGGTAAGGTTCCTATATATAGAGGTAACATTAGACCCTTAGAAGAGAAAAGATGGTCTAGATGTTCTTGTGTAACTAATGATCAGTTACCAACACTTGGTAATGTTATATCCTCTGTCAGTTCTAATGCTTTAACCATATCTCATTTCTCTTCTTCTCCATTAAATACCATAATTCACTACAATTTTGTAGGCAATTTTATCAGAAATTTAATTGATTTACATAATCCAGCTACCAGAGATTCTATAAAAATTATAAAGGATTATAATAAAGAAGATGCACGATTGAGCTACTTAATAAAAGCTTTATATCTTGATCCATGTCTGGGTGGAGTATCAGGTATGTCATTAACAAGATTTCTTATTAGAATGTTTCCTGATCCTGTTTGTGAGAGTTTATCTTTTTGGAAAATAGTTTATCATAATATATCGTATGAATATAAAAGTTTGATTACTTCAATAGGATCTTGCAGGATAGCTAAGCTGACATTGGAAAACTTCTCGAAGCTGATAGAAAACCCTCTATCCTTAAATTTAAAGAACACAGTAAGTCCTATATCCAAAATCAAAGATGTTATTCGGAAATCATTATATGACCGAGGAAGTAATATACCAAATTTAATCGTCAGAGATGCCATTTTGTATTCAAAAGAACATTATGATATGGTCAATTCATTTTTGCTATCAATTGATCCGCTTTTCCCTAGATTTATTAGTGAATTTAGAAGTTCCACTTATTTAGGCATAACTGAGTCTATGATTGGTCTATTTGAAAATTCCAAAACTATCAGGAATATTTTTAAGAAACGTATGTTAGTCGAAATTGATAACATCATTATCACAAGTGAGATCCAGTCTATCACAGCTATGCATAATACTGATTGGAAATTATATTCTTCTCCAATTTGGGAGTGTTCTGCACATCATGCAGATGCATTGAGATTTGAATCTTGGGGACGAGCAGTGATAGGTGCTACGGTTCCCCATCCTATAGAACTTCTTCATTGTGCTTCTTACAATGGAGTTTCATGCATCTCTTGTGACAAGAAACAGGGTGAGACTGGACATCTGATAACTCTAGTACCTTCAGGACTCTCCGATTATATGAGTAGTAGAGGTCCTTATATGGCTTATTTAGGATCGAGAACATCAGAGACAACAAGCATCATACAACCATGGGAAAGAGAAACAAAACTTCCCATAATTAAGAGAGCTTCTAAATTAAGGAACGTTATTCACTGGTTTGTAGAGCCTAATTCTAACTTGGCTTTAAGCATATTAAGTATTCCTAAAGGGCTAACTGGAGAATCATGGGATACAGGAAATCTAGGTTTTAAAAGAACAGGTTGTGGACCACATAGATATGCCTGTTCACGTCAAAGTGCAGGAGGTTATAGTGCACAATCACCAGCAAAATTAACCAGAATGACAACCACAACGGATACTATGGAAAACATTAATGAAGACAATCATGATTTTATGTATCAAAGCTTGATAATTTACTCACAGATCACTGTTGGAGAGCTTCATGATCGGATACCATCAAGTGGAATTTATCACTCTCATATTAAATGTAAAAGTTGTATTAGGAAAGTTGAAAATCCTCATCTAGATTCACCAAATATATTTTTGCATCCTGATGTGTCTGAGAGTCTTTCAAAATGGAAGCCAGAAGGATCAGCTTGGGCGGAAACGAAATTAGTTATCAATTTACCCTTGGGAAAATGGGATGAATTGATTGACACAGAAAAATCGTATCATATAGGAAGGATTCAAGGGTTTGTTTTTGGTGATTCATTACTATCTCATTCCACAATTGTAGAGCAAACAGCATTGTTCCCGTTGGGTATAGCAAATAAAGTTACACCTAAGGATTTTTTAAATGGCCTTCTAGACGGATTAATAAGGATAGAATCTCTGTACTCATTATCTAGGAGATCAGTTATGGAGCTTAAAAAGCCTAGACCTACTTTGCTGGGTGTAGTCTTGTATTTAATAGAGTCATTGAGTCTTGATCCAGCAGCTGTTAACATATGGAGAAATCACAATTTTATCAGGGAATTTAGTAACCAACCTCATCGAATACCTGCTTCATATCCACTTACAAATTTTGATTTAGGTTCACTAGGGAGATATTATTTAAAGTTACTGTTCAAAAAGAACTGCATGACCAATGAGAAATATTACCCAGAACACAAGACAATATGGATCTTTTCAGATGTAAATGATATACGTATAGTAGGACCTTTGCTATTGTCAAAAAACATCGCTCAGATTTTGTATAGTAAGGCATTAAAATCTGTAAAGACAGATCAATTGAGAGCATTCAAAGAGATACTGACAGCATATAGAGATCCACAGAATCTAGAGGTTTGCAGGGATCTAGAATCCTCCAAGGAATTAATTCGAGTTGATAGTGAAGTCAGGCATGCAGCTAAGGATATGATACCTAAAGATATATCATTCCCCGGGTCCTTAATCGATTGGACAATAGAAGATTATGGTCAGGTATACACAACAGATGTTAATTATACAGTTCAACCGGAAGATCAACCATTGCTTAATGTTCCAAGAATTCAAGATCCTTTAATCTCAGGAATGAGATTGTTCCAATGTGCTAGTGGGTCCCATTACAAGATCAGATCGATCATAAAAAGTATGAATATAGAATACAAAGATGCATTGTGCGGGGGAGATGGATCAGGTGGGATAGGTTCTTGGATATTGAGAAATAACCATGAGACCAAGCTCATATTTAACAGTCTTTTAGATATGGAAGGCGTAGTATTAAAAGGCTCTTCCCCATCAGGTCCTGCTGCCATAGAATTGATACCAGAAATTTCCCATCGA
Source organism: Gasteruption jaculator (assembly GCA_949825005.1). Lineage (NCBI taxonomy): Eukaryota > Metazoa > Arthropoda > Insecta > Hymenoptera > Gasteruptiidae > Gasteruption > Gasteruption jaculator. The sequence goes on from OX463766.1 coordinate 5,020,649, forward strand.
TGTGTGAATCTTACAGATTCATGGAAGCATCCTAATGATTTAGCCGAATATGGTACATGGAATTATTTCAAGCAATTAAAAACGAAACATCATTTAGATCTCTCTATTATTATCTTTGATATGGAGGTAAAGAACCAAGAAATGATGAAACAGATTATACTAAGGTTGAGTGAGATGGAAGATGGTCAAGAAAATGGAGAACAACAACAGCTGTTTTCCCCGGGAAGGAAGCAGCTCGACGGTCGTCTTCGCTACCCTCTCGGGGGGAGGAGTTGTAACGTGGTGCTCACCACGTTACACGTACTCTCTGCGACACCTCACAGAGAGTACACACTCACACCACACACACACACACACGCTCGAGCAACACTCCCGAGACACACGGCTCGGAAGGGGAAAAGTCCGATAGGGACCCCGCTGGAGATCCTGAAGAGCGGAGCACAGCACTATTAATTGGGTCACCGGTGATTGCACGACTATCCCCTGACGGTGAGCAACGAAGGCGTGAAGGAAGAGCAAAGAGAGTGAAGAAGCGAAGTGGCAAGGAGTAATCCGGAACCCGGACACTACCCCGGCTCCGAGATACCTTCCACCCGGGAAGACAAAAAGGGAGGAAGATCGGACGAGGACCCCCGAAAGTACGCACAGAGATCAGAGAAGGAGTAACAACGAAAGGACGACCAAGACATCCGGAACCCCTCACGAGACGAAGACAAGGAGGAAGGACCCGGAAGAACGAGGGAAGAGATCCGGACTAACACGCGAGAAGAAGAGGAGAGAAGGAAGGACAATTGCACCCGGACGACACGCGGGACGGACACACACACACTCACACACACATACATCCATTCACATCACCCATTTCACGGGAAAATAAACTGAAGCTACATAAGGTATTGGTGAAGGTTTTGCGTTTTTTCATTTACTTCCTTTCTTTGCGGTTTTTTGTTTACAACCACAAGGTACAAAAGCACGCACCTTGTTATAATTGGTAGATCTAGTTGTAACGTGGTGCTCACCACGTTACACGTACTCTCTGCGACACCTCACAGAGAGTACACACTCACACCACACACACACACACACGCTCGAGCAACACTCCCGAGACACACGGCTCGGAAGGGGAAAAGTCCGATAGGGACCCCGCTGGAGATCCTGAAGAGCGGAGCACAGCACTATTAATTGGGTCACCGGTGATTGCACGACTATCCCCTGACGGTGAGCAACGAAGGCGTGAAGGAAGAGCAAAGAGAGTGAAGAAGCGAAGTGGCAAGGAGTAATCCGGAACCCGGACACTACCCCGGCTCCGAGATACCTTCCACCCGGGAAGACAAAAAGGGAGGAAGATCGGACGAGGACCCCCGAAAGTACGCACAGAGATCAGAGAAGGAGTAACAACGAAAGGACGACCAAGACATCCGGAACCCCTCACGAGACGAAGACAAGGAGGAAGGACCCGGAAGAACGAGGGAAGAGATCCGGACTAACACGCGAGAAGAAGAGGAGAGAAGGAAGGACAATTGCACCCGGACGACACGCGGGACGGACACACACACACTCACACACACATACATCCATTCACATCACCCATTTCACGGGAAAATAAACTGAAGCTACATAAGGTATTGGTGAAGGTTTTGCGTTTTTTCATTTACTTCCTTTCTTTGCGGTTTTTTGTTTACAACCACAAGGTACAAAAGCACGCACCTTGTTATAATTGGCGCCCGAACAAAGTTCGGAAGTGTCGGAAAAAAAAAAAAAAAAAAAAAAAGTGAAATAAATAAATATGAATTAAATAAACTTTTGGGAGAATTTGCATAATCGACACTTCCGAAGGGTGACGGATGCTTTTTGGGAATAGCTTTGCTTGCACTCTCTTTCTTTCTTTCAACGGCTTCGCTTTAAAACATATACATATACACAGTCAAAAATTATTAATTGAAAAAAAAAAAAAAAAATAATAATAAAATAATAAATAAATAAAATTAAAATTAGAATAAACTAAATCGTAACCGAAATTTGGAAAAATATTCGGTTAAGAAAAGATAGTTTCGAACCGTGTGTAGAAAAAAAGATAAACACACGGTCCGAGAACTAAAGCGGATAGCGAAGGAACAAAGAAATTCCAACGCTTATCAGCCAAGACATAAACAGGGCTAGCTGAGTTAAGCAGCCTTGCTTATGGGTATACATTTCACCAAGTATTATTTCAAAAGGAATTATATTCAAGAGAAGGATATTTGAAATATTACTTAAAGAAAATCAAAACCAACGGTTCGCAAATTGAAAACATATATACAAACACTTACACAATTTGAAACACACATACTATTACAAGAATTATTCACACGCAAAATACAAAAGTAACACACAGCACAATTTAGGACATATACAAAAAAAAAAAAAAAAAAAACATTATAAACATTAAACAATTGAATTTTTGAAGTAAGATAATTTTTTTTTTTCACAACTTTTCAGATCGAAACTTTAAAATATTACACTTGTGAATTTTTTACACGAAATAGTTCTCACAAATATCACCAAAAAACTTTAGAAACATTATTAACATTAAATAATTGAATTTTTGAAATAAGATAATTTTTTTCACAAATTTCAGATTGAAACTTTAAAACATTACACATTTGAATTTTTTTTTACACGAAACAGTTTTTCACAAATATCACCAAAAAACTTTAGAAACATTATTAACATTAAATAATTGAATTTTTGAAATAAGATAATTTTTTTTCACAAATTTCATATTGAAACTTTAAAACATTACACATTTGAATTTTTTACACGAAACAGTTTTTCACAAATATCACCAAAAAACTTTAGAAACATTATTAACATTAAATAATTGAATTTTTGAAATAAGATAATTTTTTTTTTCACAAATTTCATATTGAAACTTTAAAACATTACACATTTGAATTTTTTACACGAAACAGTTTTTCACAAATATCACCAAAAAACTTTAGAAACATTATTAACATTAAATAATTGAATTTTTGAAATAAGATAATTTTTTTTTTTCACAAATTTCATATTGAAACTTTAAAACATTACACATTTGAATTTTTTACACGAAACAGTTTTTCACAAATATCACCAAAAAACTTTAGAAACATTATTAACATTAAATAATTGAATTTTTGAAATAAGATAATTTTTTTTCACAAATTTCATATTGAAACTTTAAAACATTACACATTTGAATTTTTTACTCGAAACAGTTTTTCACAAATATCACCAAAAACTTTAAAAACATTATCAACATTAAACAATTGAATTCTTGTAATAAGAGAATTTTTTTTTCACAAATTTCAGAAGGAAAGTTTAAAATACCACATATTCGATTTTTACAGGATACAATTTTCAAAAATTTCACCAAAACTTTAAAAACATTATTAACATTAAACAATTGAATTTTGGAAATAAGATAGTTTTTTCACAAATTTCGGATAGAAAACTTTAAAATAGAAACTTTAATTTAGGAAGATTACTAACAATAAACAATTGAAATTTTTGTCTCGAATATAACATTTAAATTAAAAAACATTATACACTTAAATTGTTTACACAATACAACCTTTACAAATATAATTAACATTACAAAATTGAATTTAGCTGACACTGTACAGTGTTCAAAGTTACATTACAACTGGGGAAATATTATAAATTAAAATTTTAGAACACAACACAATCATAATATATAACTTGTTAAGAGGATTAGTAATATTATAGCATAAAGTAAGAAAGATGCCTAAAAAGGTAGGAGAAAAGGAAACACGCAGGTTAGGTAATAACGAAGAAATCCCGGAAATACAATTGGATAACACGACAATTAACACAAACGACGACACTGACAACGAACAAGAGACAATGACAGAAAAAACAAAATTAACAACAATAGATGAAACCAAGGAAGACCCAGTAAATCAACCACAAACAGGTATAAGGTTCACAGTCCCACTACACCAATCCACACCAATGATACATAGACAGACACAAAATGTAACGTACAGTACTCAAGGGGCAATCCCAAAAACAAAAAAAATTACTGCAAATACGAATCAAGACAAGAACAAAAAAGACGAAACAGATGAAACAATGGGAAATCAAGAAGTACTAGTACTAAATAAAAAATTACAATTATTGGAAGAAAGACTAAATACGCAAACAGAAACCCAAAATTTACAATTTCAAATGCTAATGCAGAACATGCAAGAATTAATAGAGAACACACAAATAAAAGACAAAAGGGGGGAAGAACAAAACATACGAGACGAACCACAAATAACAAATCAAAATAGGACACAATTATATAGACAAAATACAGAACAAATTGAAACGCACAGACAACTTAACAGAACACAAATAGAACCAAATGAAATATCAGTACTAACACAATCGATTATGCAACAAACAAAAAACACGACAATAGCTGCAATCAAGGAATCAAAAGTAAAATTCAAAGGGGAACCGGAGGAAAATCCCCAAGAATTCCTAGATTCCATAGTAGAACTGGGAATAATTTACGACATAACATTAGAAAATATTTTACCATGTCTGGCTTACATCTTCAAGGATACGGCCTTGCAATGGTACAAAATTAATAAAAAAAATTGGAGGAACTGGCAGCAGTTCGAAGAAGCCTTTCGAACTGAGTATGATGCGCCAACCTTTCAGAAAAAATTAAAATATAAAATCAAAGGCATAACGCAAAACGAAAATGAGATAATAACGAAATTCATTACACGGTATAGAACTCTAATAAATCAAAAAACCCCATCATACACATTAACACAACAATTAGACATGACATACTTAAGATTGACACCAGAATACACAAACCACATAAAGCGAACGGATTTCCACTCGTTTGAACAATTAATAAAATTAGGAAAAGAACTAGAAAAGTTCAAAACAGAACGAGAGGAAATCGATCGATTTAACAACCAAAATTACAAACAAAACACAAATTACAAACAAAACACAAATTACACACAAAACACAAGTTACACACAAAAACCTAACTACACCCAAAAACCAAACTACACACAAAACACGAATTACACACAACACCCGAATTACACACAAAGACCAAAGTACACACAAAATTTGAACTATACACAAAACCCAAACTATGTACACAATCAAAACTACAAACTAAATACACAAGACAGTAGACAAGCGACACAAAAAGACAATACAGAGATAGAACCGGACCATTGTACAAATTGTGGAAATCCCAACCACATATTAGAACACTGCAGATTATCATTTAGCCCATTTTGCTATAAATGCAAAAAACAAAACACCCTAGCAAAATTTTGCCCCAGGTGTACAAAAAACGAAGTTTGAGCACCCTTGAGGTGACCGAAGGGTACTCAAACAAGAAAACAAAGGGGTCACGACAAAACCAAAAAGATCAATCGACGGAAAAAACACAAACAGACACACCTTTAATAGTAAACACAATAATAAATAACAGAAAACAAACAAACACAGTCCCCGTAGTATCACCAAAAGATCCAAGATGGTTCCTACAAATACAAGTAGGAAAGAATAGGAAAACCATCGAAGCCCTAGTAGACACAGGGGCGGTGAACTCGTTTGCTGGGAAAAAAGTAATTAAAACAGTATTAGAAGAAAATTGGAACATAGATAAAATAGATGAAAAAATAGTAACCGCAAACGGGTCCACCGCACAAATATTAGGCACAGCAACAGTGCCAATAACAAATAATGGGAAAACCGACACATTAGACATCAGATTGATGGAAGAACTATCCATAGATTTTATCCTAGGAATGGACTACATAAGAAAAGCAGGTTTAGTAGCAAATTTCAAACTAAACCTGTGGTCATTCGACAGCTCCCCGGATAAATTTTTTCCCATTGTTTGGCCACAACCGCAACACACTACAGACAAAAACCCCGACAGACAAACAACAGACACAGACAATAAACCAACGAAATGCTCTTCAATTTCAAGACTAACGAACAAACAAAGAACACAACTACAAAATTTCCTACAAAACACACTACCACAAAAATCGGATAAATTGGGAACGACACATTTAGTAGAACACTACATAGATACACAAAGCAGTAATCCAATTAAACAAAAGGGGTACCCAATGTCTCCCAGAATGTTCGATATAATAAGTAAGGAGGTTGATGAAATGTTAAAAAATGACATAATCGAACCTTCAAGGAGCAATTGGGCCAACCCTATAGTAATCGTCAAAAAACCGAATGGAAAGCACAGATTCTGCTTGAACTTCAAAAAAGTTAATGAAGTAACTAAAAAGGACGTATATCCTCTGAGATACATAGATTCAATATTGGATAAATTAAGATCAGCAAAATATATTTCGAAAATAGATTTATCACAGGCATATTTTCAAATACCCCTAGCCAGGGAATCAAAGGAAATAACGGCGTTCCGGATCCCGGGAAGAGGATTGTTCCATTTTAAAAGAATGCCATATGGCTTAACAAATGCACCAGCAACCTTCCAAAGGCTGCTGGATGAAATAATCCCACCGGAGATGGAACCATACGCCTTTGCATACATTGACGACATAATAATAGTGACCAACACATTTGAGGAACACATAAGATGGTTAACAACAGTGATAAACAGAATAAAAGAGGCAAATTTAGAAATCAATTTAGAAAAAAGCGAATTCGGTTGCTCAGAAGTTAGGTTCCTAGGTTATATCGTCAACGAAAACGGATTACAGATAGACAAAGACAAGACTCGACCAATACAAGAATACCCCACACCAAAAAACACAAAACAAATACAGAGATTTCTGGGACTAGCCTCTTGGTATAGGAGATTCATCCCTCACTATTCGGATGTCATAGCCCCATTAACCAAGTTATTAAAAAAGAAAGCAAAATGGGAATGGGCAAGAGAACAAGAAGAGGCGATGAACACAATCCAAAACATCTTAATAACACCACCCGCTTTATCGTGCCCAGACTTCTCGGAAACATTTACAGTACAGACGGACGCTAGCAACAATGGTCTGGGAGCAGTTCTAACTCAAAATTTCGAAGGAATAGAACACCCCATAGCATATGCAAGTAGAATGCTCTCAGATCAAGAGAAACGCTACACAACAACAGAAAAAGAATGCTTGGCAGTGGTGTGGGCGGTCAAAAAATTTAGACCCTATATAGAAGGGTACAAATTTGTAGTAATTACAGACCACAGTTGTCTAAAATGGCTTCATAACCTAAAAAACCCCTCAGGTAGGTTAATGAGGTGGTTCTTAGAATTACAAGAACACGACTTCGAAATTATTCATAGAAAAGGCAAAATGCACGCCGTACCCGACGCACTGTCAAGACTTTTTGAACATACAAACACAGAACACACGAACTTAGAACAAACAAACGTAGGAAAAAAACAACCAACAAACCCAGCACAAGAACATATATACACCACCCACAACACACAACACACACCCAATGCAAATGCAATGAACCTAACAAACACACAAAACAACGACAAGACAAATACACAAACAACAGACACGAAAACAATACTAAATAGGTGGTACGAAAGGAAGTACCAAACAGTCCTAAACAACCCAGGGAAACACAGGGATTGGAAAATAGAAAATAACAATCTATACATACACAGACGAAACGAAACATATTCAGACATAATAAGAGACCCTAATCCTGAATGGAAATTGGTGTTACCACACCATTTAATAAAAGCAATATTAAAAGAAAACCATGACAGTCCAGAAGCGGGGCATCAAGGGATAGAAAAAACATACGATAGGATATCGAGAAATTATTACTGGCTGGGCATGTACGGCGACATAGCGCAATATGTGCGGAAATGCCAAACATGCCAAACATCAAAAGCATCACAACAAAAACCATATGGAATAATGGGACACAGAGTAATTGATGAACCCTGGACCATGGTAGCAACAGATTTAATGGGACCATTTCCTCAATCGAAATCAGGAGCAAAATATATATTAGTGTTTCTGGATTTATTTACAAAATGGGTAGAAATCATTCCCCTGAAAACAGCAACAGGACAAAATATTAAAAAAGCATTCCTAGAAACAGTAATATATAAATTTGGAACACCAAAAGTATTATTTAGTGATAATGGAACACCCTATATAAATAAAATTATAAAAGACATGACTGAGACATACGGGATAACACACACGACAACACCACCATACCACCCACAGGCAAACCCAGTAGAAAGGGTGAATAGAACACTAAAGGCAATGATAATAGCGTTTTTGGGAAAAAACCATAATGAGTGGGATTCACATTTACACGAATTTCAGTTCGCACTTAATACTAGTAAACATACGTCGATAACAGACAGAACAGATAAAAAGACGAACAAATCAGAAACATGCACATTACAATAAAATAACAAAACGAATCATTTGGTTTGGATTTTCTTATGAAAACAGATAGCATTAGTTTCTTGTTCCAAATACTTAATATTATCATTATCTTCCCCATGCAAAATAAAAATATGGTAAAAAGAGGAGGAAAGAAAGAAAGAGGGGAGGCAAAAATTTTTACTTTTTATTTTTTTTTCTCATTACAAAATAAGCAAGGGAGAGAGAGGTGAAGGAACGTGTAGCCTTCACAAATACAAAAAAAAAAAAAAAAAAATATATATATATATATATATACATAGACATCATTGTTAACATGCGAGAGAAGTATGGTAGTAAATAAGACAAAAAAAAAAAAAAGATAAGGATAAATATGTAATCAGCCTAGGTTAAGTTAATAAACACATTGTAAAATCATCAAAAATCATTATTATACAATCATACACAAACACACAACTGACTTGACGAGACGATACAACAAGAAAACGGAAAACGGCCCAAAATCAAACACCGGAACAACCCACAGGAACTACAGATGGAAGATGGTCAAGAAAATGGAGAACAACAACAGCTGTTTTCCCCGGGAAGGAAGCAGCTCGACGGTCGTCTTCGCTACCCTCTCGGGGGGAGGAGTTGTAACGTGGTGCTCACCACGTTACACGTACTCTCTGCGACACCTCACAGAGAGTACACACTCACACCACACACACACACACACGCTCGAGCAACACTCCCGAGACACACGGCTCGGAAGGGGAAAAGTCCGATAGGGACCCCGCTGGAGATCCTGAAGAGCGGAGCACAGCACTATTAATTGGCTGACCTATAAATAATCTGATTGATATTAACAATTAATATTGGTTATAGGTCAGAATTCATTAGGTATATACTGTTGTATTGTCTTAGTGGACTCATTGAATTGAGTGATTAACTATTGTCACTGGATATTTCAATAACGATAAAGAATTTTAATATTAGAACAAATATTACATATTGATTATATTAGTTGTAAGATTAAGAGTTATTATTCATTTCTTTTAGTATTAATAAAATTTCTGTATATATTTATAAGTTTGATTTTAGTTAGATAAGAGAAGGGTTCTTAAGAACTCTCTGGAGTAAAAATGATGGACCCAGATGATGACAGTCATTCCTTCCTAGATGAGATTGGGGAAGATTTCTTAGGTATCTCTGCAGTTGACAGTTATGAAACTTATCTTTCGAGTCAAGAGGATAGTATGAATCTCCTAAATAGAGTCGATTACTCACTTAATTCACCTTTGGTGATTGATGAAGTCCGAGAATTCACAAAATATTGCCAAGGGTTGCCGTTCGATAAAAGATGGAATATGAAACTATGGACTTTAAGAAAAAGGGCATTTTCTTCAGTGGAACCCTTGAGATCTCCAGATTCTTTCCATAAATGGTTTGGTCATACGAATATATCTATTAAACCATCTCTAGATAGAATAACAAAACTATTAGTGACTACTGATTTGGATGCTACAAAAACTTATAATGTAGTTTCAGCATTCTTTAAGGGGTGGTTGAATAAGGATATCCAAAACCCAAAGACAGCTAACATTCCTTTAGAAATAAAGAAATGGGGAGCATTATTTTTAGACTTACATTTTATCACTTTGTTAATGAATGCAAGCACAATTAAGGAGATACAAAATTTAAGTTCCCTGATATCATTAAAGAAAGTTCCAGAGGTTATGAAGGATCCAATAATATATGATTCCCCTGTATATGGAGAAATTATTATCTCTTTCGGTTTTGCTTGCTTCTCAAGACATAATAGGGTATTAGACAGGACGAGTGTCTTACTTATGAAAGATGTATATAATAGTAGGTTCCACTCCTTGCTCAGTATGATCGATCGATATGATAACAAATACAAAGATTCTGATTGGATCAAATTGAATAAACTTTATCATATAGGAGATTCTATATTAAGTAAAGTAGGAAATCAAGGCTATTCATCATTAAAATTGCTAGAACCTATTTGTAATAATAAGTTAATGAAATTAGCTCACAAACACAGACCCAAGATTGAATACTATGACAACTTTGAGAAACATATATTAAGTTCTGTCAAAGAGCAATCATTTATAACTCCATTAATATATGATTTCTATCAACACGTCAATGAAGAAGATTCTGTGGATATGCTTCTAGCGTACTACGGTTCATTTCGTCATTGGGGACATCCATATGTTAATTCGCTAATTGGCATTAAAAAATTATATGATCGAGTCACAGAGAAATTAGAAATTGATGTTGAATATGCTGAAGCTTTGGCAAGTGATCTTGCTAGAAAAGTATTAGAGATTAAATTTAAAGAACATGGTAAATGGTATGTGGACATATCACAATTAAATGAAAAGCATTCTATGTATGATCACATAAAATATAACACTTGGCCGACTCCAAAAATGATTCTGGATGTTGGGGACCATTGGCATAAGTTGCCTCTTATTAAATGCTTTGATATTCCGGATTTGATAGATCCTAGTCAGATTTATTCAGATAAAAGTCACTCGATGAATCGTGATGAAGTATTTGAATGGATTTTAAAGAATAAACCAGGGAGTATTCCAACGAAAAAGGTCTTAGAAACCATGATCAATAGTCCTGCAACAAATTGGCGTGATTTTCTTCAAAAAGTCAATGACTACGGCTTAGAGTTAAATGAGTTAATTATAGGATTAAAAGAAAAAGAACGAGAATTGAAGGAAGACGGAAGATTCTATTCGTTGATGTCTTGGGCTCTAAGAGAATATTTCGTCATCACAGAATATTTAATCAAGATATTTTATGTTCCATTATTCAAAGGGTTAACGGTGGCAGATGATATGACAACATTACTGAAAAAATTGATGGATAATTCTTCAGGTCAAGGTTTGAATGACTACTCAAGAGTATCTTATGCAAACCATTTAGATTATGAAAAGTGGAATAATTATCAGAGAATAGAATCTAATGGTCCTGTATTTACTGTAATGGGTCAGTTCATGGGTTACCCTAAACTGATTTACAGAACTCATGAATTCTTTCAAAAATCGCTAGTGTATTACACACAAAGACCAGATTTAATGACTGTCCACAATGATGAGTTATTAAATAAGACTGATCAGATAGTCTCCTGGAATGGACAGGTGGGAGGGTTTGAAGGAATAAGACAGAAAGGATGGAGCATTTTAAATGCTTTGTCAGTAGAGAGAGAGGGCAGAAATTTAAATACCAAGGTTACTTTACTGGCACAAGGAGATAATCAAATCATATGTACTAACTATAAATTACAAGCTAGTCGAGATGATTCAGAGTTAGAGGCAAATCTCTTAAGGATTAGGTTAAATAATGATAAAATAATGTCTTCGATTGATACCGGAGTGACTAAGTTGGGATTGAGGATAAATAAAGATGAAACGATGCAATCTGCTGATTTCTTGAGTTATGGTAAGGTTCCTATATATAGAGGTAACATTAGACCCTTAGAAGAGAAAAGATGGTCTAGATGTTCTTGTGTAACTAATGATCAGTTACCAACACTTGGTAATGTTATATCCTCTGTCAGTTCTAATGCTTTAACCATATCTCATTTCTCTTCTTCTCCATTAAATACCATAATTCACTACAATTTTGTAGGCAATTTTATCAGAAATTTAATTGATTTACATAATCCAGCTACCAGAGATTCTATAAAAATTATAAAGGATTATAATAAAGAAGATGCACGATTGAGCTACTTAATAAAAGCTTTATATCTTGATCCATGTCTGGGTGGAGTATCAGGTATGTCATTAACAAGATTTCTTATTAGAATGTTTCCTGATCCTGTTTGTGAGAGTTTATCTTTTTGGAAAATAGTTTATCATAATATATCGTATGAATATAAAAGTTTGATTACTTCAATAGGATCTTGCAGGATAGCTAAGCTGACATTGGAAAACTTCTCGAAGCTGATAGAAAACCCTCTATCCTTAAATTTAAAGAACACAGTAAGTCCTATATCCAAAATCAAAGATGTTATTCGGAAATCATTATATGACCGAGGAAGTAATATACCAAATTTAATCGTCAGAGATGCCATTTTGTATTCAAAAGAACATTATGATATGGTCAATTCATTTTTGCTATCAATTGATCCGCTTTTCCCTAGATTTATTAGTGAATTTAGAAGTTCCACTTATTTAGGCATAACTGAGTCTATGATTGGTCTATTTGAAAATTCCAAAACTATCAGGAATATTTTTAAGAAACGTATGTTAGTCGAAATTGATAACATCATTATCACAAGTGAGATCCAGTCTATCACAGCTATGCATAATACTGATTGGAAATTATATTCTTCTCCAATTTGGGAGTGTTCTGCACATCATGCAGATGCATTGAGATTTGAATCTTGGGGACGAGCAGTGATAGGTGCTACGGTTCCCCATCCTATAGAACTTCTTCATTGTGCTTCTTACAATGGAGTTTCATGCATCTCTTGTGACAAGAAACAGGGTGAGACTGGACATCTGATAACTCTAGTACCTTCAGGACTCTCCGATTATATGAGTAGTAGAGGTCCTTATATGGCTTATTTAGGATCGAGAACATCAGAGACAACAAGCATCATACAACCATGGGAAAGAGAAACAAAACTTCCCATAATTAAGAGAGCTTCTAAATTAAGGAACGTTATTCACTGGTTTGTAGAGCCTAATTCTAACTTGGCTTTAAGCATATTAAGTATTCCTAAAGGGCTAACTGGAGAATCATGGGATACAGGAAATCTAGGTTTTAAAAGAACAGGTTGTGGACCACATAGATATGCCTGTTCACGTCAAAGTGCAGGAGGTTATAGTGCACAATCACCAGCAAAATTAACCAGAATGACAACCACAACGGATACTATGGAAAACATTAATGAAGACAATCATGATTTTATGTATCAAAGCTTGATAATTTACTCACAGATCACTGTTGGAGAGCTTCATGATCGGATACCATCAAGTGGAATTTATCACTCTCATATTAAATGTAAAAGTTGTATTAGGAAAGTTGAAAATCCTCATCTAGATTCACCAAATATATTTTTGCATCCTGATGTGTCTGAGAGTCTTTCAAAATGGAAGCCAGAAGGATCAGCTTGGGCGGAAACGAAATTAGTTATCAATTTACCCTTGGGAAAATGGGATGAATTGATTGACACAGAAAAATCGTATCATATAGGAAGGATTCAAGGGTTTGTTTTTGGTGATTCATTACTATCTCATTCCACAATTGTAGAGCAAACAGCATTGTTCCCGTTGGGTATAGCAAATAAAGTTACACCTAAGGATTTTTTAAATGGCCTTCTAGACGGATTAATAAGGATAGAATCTCTGTACTCATTATCTAGGAGATCAGTTATGGAGCTTAAAAAGCCTAGACCTACTTTGCTGGGTGTAGTCTTGTATTTAATAGAGTCATTGAGTCTTGATCCAGCAGCTGTTAACATATGGAGAAATCACAATTTTATCAGGGAATTTAGTAACCAACCTCATCGAATACCTGCTTCATATCCACTTACAAATTTTGATTTAGGTTCACTAGGGAGATATTATTTAAAGTTACTGTTCAAAAAGAACTGCATGACCAATGAGAAATATTACCCAGAACACAAGACAATATGGATCTTTTCAGATGTAAATGATATACGTATAGTAGGACCTTTGCTATTGTCAAAAAACATCGCTCAGATTTTGTATAGTAAGGCATTAAAATCTGTAAAGACAGATCAATTGAGAGCATTCAAAGAGATACTGACAGCATATAGAGATCCACAGAATCTAGAGGTTTGCAGGGATCTAGAATCCTCCAAGGAATTAATTCGAGTTGATAGTGAAGTCAGGCATGCAGCTAAGGATATGATACCTAAAGATATATCATTCCCCGGGTCCTTAATCGATTGGACAATAGAAGATTATGGTCAGGTATACACAACAGATGTTAATTATACAGTTCAACCGGAAGATCAACCATTGCTTAATGTTCCAAGAATTCAAGATCCTTTAATCTCAGGAATGAGATTGTTCCAATGTGCTAGTGGGTCCCATTACAAGATCAGATCGATCATAAAAAGTATGAATATAGAATACAAAGATGCATTGTGCGGGGGAGATGGATCAGGTGGGATAGGTTCTTGGATATTGAGAAATAACCATGAGACCAAGCTCATATTTAACAGTCTTTTAGATATGGAAGGCGTAGTATTAAAAGGCTCTTCCCCATCAGGTCCTGCTGCCATAGAATTGATACCAGAAATTTCCCATCGATGTGTGAATCTTACAGATTCATGGAAGCATCCTAATGATTTAGCCGAATATGGTACATGGAATTATTTCAAGCAATTAAAAACGAAACATCATTTAGATCTCTCTATTATTATCTTTGATATGGAGGTAAAGAACCAAGAAATGATGAAACAGATTATACTAAGGTTGAGTGAGATGGAAGATGGTCAAGAAAATGGAGAACAACAACAGCTGTTTTCCCCGGGAAGGAAGCAGCTCGACGGTCGTCTTCGCTACCCTCTCGGGGGGAGGAGTTGTAACGTGGTGCTCACCACGTTACACGTACTCTCTGCGACACCTCACAGAGAGTACACACTCACACCACACACACACACACACGCTCGAGCAACACTCCCGAGACACACGGCTCGGAAGGGGAAAAGTCCGATAGGGACCCCGCTGGAGATCCTGAAGAGCGGAGCACAGCACTATTAATTGGGTCACCGGTGATTGCACGACTATCCCCTGACGGTGAGCAACGAAGGCGTGAAGGAAGAGCAAAGAGAGTGAAGAAGCGAAGTGGCAAGGAGTAATCCGGAACCCGGACACTACCCCGGCTCCGAGATACCTTCCACCCGGGAAGACAAAAAGGGAGGAAGATCGGACGAGGACCCCCGAAAGTACGCACAGAGATCAGAGAAGGAGTAACAACGAAAGGACGACCAAGACATCCGGAACCCCTCACGAGACGAAGACAAGGAGGAAGGACCCGGAAGAACGAGGGAAGAGATCCGGACTAACACGCGAGAAGAAGAGGAGAGAAGGAAGGACAATTGCACCCGGACGACACGCGGGACGGACACACACACACTCACACACACATACATCCATTCACATCACCCATTTCACGGGAAAATAAACTGAAGCTACATAAGGTATTGGTGAAGGTTTTGCGTTTTTTCATTTACTTCCTTTCTTTGCGGTTTTTTGTTTACAACCACAAGGTACAAAAGCACGCACCTTGTTATAATTGGTAGATCTAGTTGTAACGTGGTGCTCACCACGTTACACGTACTCTCTGCGACACCTCACAGAGAGTACACACTCACACCACACACACACACACACGCTCGAGCAACACTCCCGAGACACACGGCTCGGAAGGGGAAAAGTCCGATAGGGACCCCGCTGGAGATCCTGAAGAGCGGAGCACAGCACTATTAATTGGGTCACCGGTGATTGCACGACTATCCCCTGACGGTGAGCAACGAAGGCGTGAAGGAAGAGCAAAGAGAGTGAAGAAGCGAAGTGGCAAGGAGTAATCCGGAACCCGGACACTACCCCGGCTCCGAGATACCTTCCACCCGGGAAGACAAAAAGGGAGGAAGATCGGACGAGGACCCCCGAAAGTACGCACAGAGATCAGAGAAGGAGTAACAACGAAAGGACGACCAAGACATCCGGAACCCCTCACGAGACGAAGACAAGGAGGAAGGACCCGGAAGAACGAGGGAAGAGATCCGGACTAACACGCGAGAAGAAGAGGAGAGAAGGAAGGACAATTGCACCCGGACGACACGCGGGACGGACACACACACACTCACACACACATACATCCATTCACATCACCCATTTCACGGGAAAATAAACTGAAGCTACATAAGGTATTGGTGAAGGTTTTGCGTTTTTTCATTTACTTCCTTTCTTTGCGGTTTTTTGTTTACAACCACAAGGTACAAAAGCACGCACCTTGTTATAATTGGCGCCCGAACAAAGTTCGGAAGTGTCGGAAAAAAAAAAAAAAAAAAAAAAGTGAAATAAATAAATATGAATTAAATAAACTTTTGGGAGAATTTGCATAATCGACACTTCCGAAGGGTGACGGATGCTTTTTGGGAATAGCTTTGCTTGCACTCTCTTTCTTTCTTTCAACGGCTTCGCTTTAAAACATATACATATACACAGTCAAAAATTATTAATTGAAAAAAAAAAAAAAAAAATAATAATAAAATAATAAATAAATAAAATTAAAATTAGAATAAACTAAATCGTAACCGAAATTTGGAAAAATATTCGGTTAAGAAAAGATAGTTTCGAACCGTGTGTAGAAAAAAAGATAAACACACGGTCCGAGAACTAAAGCGGATAGCGAAGGAACAAAGAAATTCCAACGCTTATCAGCCAAGACATAAACAGGGCTAGCTGAGTTAAGCAGCCTTGCTTATGGGTATACATTTCACCAAGTATTATTTCAAAAGGAATTATATTCAAGAGAAGGATATTTGAAATATTACTTAAAGAAAATCAAAACCAACGGTTCGCAAATTGAAAACATATATACAAACACTTACACAATTTGAAACACACATACTATTACAAGAATTATTCACACGCAAAATACAAAAGTAACACACAGCACAATTTAGGACATATACAAAAAAAAAAAAAAAAAAAAAACATTATAAACATTAAACAATTGAATTTTTGAAATAAGATAATTTTTTTTTTTTTCACAACTTTTCAGATCGAAACTTTAAAATATTACACTTGTGAATTTTTTACACGAAATAGTTCTCACAAATATCACCAAAAAACTTTAGAAACATTATTAACATTAAATAATTGAATTTTTGAAATAAGATAATTTTTTTCACAAATTTCAGATTGAAACTTTAAAACATTACACATTTGAATTTTTTTTTACACGAAACAGTTTTTCACAAATATCACCAAAAAACTTTAGAAACATTATTAACATTAAATAATTGAATTTTTGAAATAAGATAATTTTTTTTCACAAATTTCATATTGAAACTTTAAAACATTACACATTTGAATTTTTTACACGAAACAGTTTTTCACAAATATCACCAAAAAACTTTAGAAACATTATTAACATTAAATAATTGAATTTTTGAAATAAGATAATTTTTTTTTTCACAAATTTCATATTGAAACTTTAAAACATTACACATTTGAATTTTTTACACGAAACAGTTTTTCACAAATATCACCAAAAAACTTTAGAAACATTATTAACATTAAATAATTGAATTTTTGAAATAAGATAATTTTTTTCTTTCACAAATTTCATATTGAAACTTTAAAACATTACACATTTGAATTTTTTTTTACACGAAACAGTTTTTCACAAATATCACCAAAAAACTTTAGAAACATTATTAACATTAAATAATTGAATTTTTGAAATAAGATAATTTTTTTTCACAAATTTCATATTGAAACTTTAAAACATTACACATTTGAATTTTTTACACGAAACAGTTTTTCACAAATATCACCAAAAAACTTTAGAAACATTATTAACATTAAATAATTGAATTTTTGAAATAAGATAATTTTTTTTTTCACAAATTTCATATTGAAACTTTAAAACATTACACATTTGAATTTTTTACACGAAACAGTTTTTCACAAATATCACCAAAAAACTTTAGAAACATTATTAACATTAAATAATTGAATTTTTGAAATAAGATAATTTTTTTTTTTCACAAATTTCATATTGAAACTTTAAAACATTACACATTTGAATTTTTTACACGAAACAGTTTTTCACAAATATCACCAAAAAACTTTAGAAACATTATTAACATTAAATAATTGAATTTTTGAAATAAGATAATTTTTTTTCACAAATTTCATATTGAAACTTTAAAACATTACACATTTGAATTTTTTACACGAAACAGTTTTTCACAAATATCACCAAAAACTTTAAAAACATTATCAACATTAAACAATTGAATTCTTGTAATAAGAGAATTTTTTTTTCACAAATTTCAGAAGGAAAGTTTAAAATACCACATATTCGATTTTTACAGGATACAATTTTCAAAAATTTCACCAAAACTTTAAAAACATTATTAACATTAAACAATTGAATTTTGGAAATAAGATAGTTTTTTCACAAATTTCGGATAGAAAACTTTAAAATAGAAACTTTAATTTAGGAAGATTACTAACAATAAACAATTGAAATTTTTGTCTCGAATATAACATTTAAATTAAAAAACATTATACACTTAAATTGTTTACACAATACAACCTTTACAAATATAATTAACATTACAAAATTGAATTTAGCTGACACTGTACAGTGTTCAAAGTTACATTACAACTGGGGAAATATTATAAATTAAAATTTTAGAACACAACACAATCATAATATATAACTTGTTAAGAGGATTAGTAATATTATAGCATAAAGTAAGAAAGATGCCTAAAAAGGTAGGAGAAAAGGAAACACGCAGGTTAGGTAATAACGAAGAAATCCCGGAAATACAATTGGATAACACGACAATTAACACAAACGACGACACTGACAACGAACAAGAGACAATGACAGAAAAAACAAAATTAACAACAATAGATGAAACCAAGGAAGACCCAGTAAATCAACCACAAACAGGTATAAGGTTCACAGTCCCACTACACCAATCCACACCAATGATACATAGACAGACACAAAATGTAACGTACAGTACTCAAGGGGCAATCCCAAAAACAAAAAAAATTACTGCAAATACGAATCAAGACAAGAACAAAAAAGACGAAACAGATGAAACAATGGGAAATCAAGAAGTACTAGTACTAAATAAAAAATTACAATTATTGGAAGAAAGACTAAATACGCAAACAGAAACCCAAAATTTACAATTTCAAATGCTAATGCAGAACATGCAAGAATTAATAGAGAACACACAAATAAAAGACAAAAGGGGGGAAGAACAAAACATACGAGACGAACCACAAATAACAAATCAAAATAGGACACAATTATATAGACAAAATACAGAACAAATTGAAACGCACAGACAACTTAACAGAACACAAATAGAACCAAATGAAATATCAGTACTAACACAATCGATTATGCAACAAACAAAAAACACGACAATAGCTGCAATCAAGGAATCAAAAGTAAAATTCAAAGGGGAACCGGAGGAAAATCCCCAAGAATTCCTAGATTCCATAGTAGAACTGGGAATAATTTACGACATAACATTAGAAAATATTTTACCATGTCTGGCTTACATCTTCAAGGATACGGCCTTGCAATGGTACAAAATTAATAAAAAAAATTGGAGGAACTGGCAGCAGTTCGAAGAAGCCTTTCGAACTGAGTATGATGCGCCAACCTTTCAGAAAAAATTAAAATATAAAATCAAAGGCATAACGCAAAACGAAAATGAGATAATAACGAAATTCATTACACGGTATAGAACTCTAATAAATCAAAAAACCCCATCATACACATTAACACAACAATTAGACATGACATACTTAAGATTGACACCAGAATACACAAACCACATAAAGCGAACGGATTTCCACTCGTTTGAACAATTAATAAAATTAGGAAAAGAACTAGAAAAGTTCAAAACAGAACGAGAGGAAATCGATCGATTTAACAACCAAAATTACAAACAAAACACAAATTACAAACAAAACACAAATTACACACAAAACACAAGTTACACACAAAAACCTAACTACACCCAAAAACCAAACTACACACAAAACACGAATTACACACAACACCCGAATTACACACAAAGACCAAAGTACACACAAAATTTGAACTATACACAAAACCCAAACTATGTACACAATCAAAACTACAAACTAAATACACAAGACAGTAGACAAGCGACACAAAAAGACAATACAGAGATAGAACCGGACCATTGTACAAATTGTGGAAATCCCAACCACATATTAGAACACTGCAGATTATCATTTAGCCCATTTTGCTATAAATGCAAAAAACAAAACACCCTAGCAAAATTTTGCCCCAGGTGTACAAAAAACGAAGTTTGAGCACCCTTGAGGTGACCGAAGGGTACTCAAACAAGAAAACAAAGGGGTCACGACAAAACCAAAAAGATCAATCGACGGAAAAAACACAAACAGACACACCTTTAATAGTAAACACAATAATAAATAACAGAAAACAAACAAACACAGTCCCCGTAGTATCACCAAAAGATCCAAGATGGTTCCTACAAATACAAGTAGGAAAGAATAGGAAAACCATCGAAGCCCTAGTAGACACAGGGGCGGTGAACTCGTTTGCTGGGAAAAAAGTAATTAAAACAGTATTAGAAGAAAATTGGAACATAGATAAAATAGATGAAAAAATAGTAACCGCAAACGGGTCCACCGCACAAATATTAGGCACAGCAACAGTGCCAATAACAAATAATGGGAAAACCGACACATTAGACATCAGATTGATGGAAGAACTATCCATAGATTTTATCCTAGGAATGGACTACATAAGAAAAGCAGGTTTAGTAGCAAATTTCAAACTAAACCTGTGGTCATTCGACAGCTCCCCGGATAAATTTTTTCCCATTGTTTGGCCACAACCGCAACACACTACAGACAAAAACCCCGACAGACAAACAACAGACACAGACAATAAACCAACGAAATGCTCTTCAATTTCAAGACTAACGAACAAACAAAGAACACAACTACAAAATTTCCTACAAAACACACTACCACAAAAATCGGATAAATTGGGAACGACACATTTAGTAGAACACTACATAGATACACAAAGCAGTAATCCAATTAAACAAAAGGGGTACCCAATGTCTCCCAGAATGTTCGATATAATAAGTAAGGAGGTTGATGAAATGTTAAAAAATGACATAATCGAACCTTC
Organism: Gasteruption jaculator; assembly: GCA_949825005.1. NCBI lineage: Eukaryota > Metazoa > Arthropoda > Insecta > Hymenoptera > Gasteruptiidae > Gasteruption > Gasteruption jaculator. Next base: position 5,042,020 of record OX463766.1, read on the forward strand.
AAGGAGCAATTGGGCCAACCCTATAGTAATCGTCAAAAAACCGAATGGAAAGCACAGATTCTGCTTGAACTTCAAAAAAGTTAATGAAGTAACTAAAAAGGACGTATATCCTCTGAGATACATAGATTCAATATTGGATAAATTAAGATCAGCAAAATATATTTCGAAAATAGATTTATCACAGGCATATTTTCAAATACCCCTAGCCAGGGAATCAAAGGAAATAACGGCGTTCCGGATCCCGGGAAGAGGATTGTTCCATTTTAAAAGAATGCCATATGGCTTAACAAATGCACCAGCAACCTTCCAAAGGCTGCTGGATGAAATAATCCCACCGGAGATGGAACCATACGCCTTTGCATACATTGACGACATAATAATAGTGACCAACACATTTGAGGAACACATAAGATGGTTAACAACAGTGATAAACAGAATAAAAGAGGCAAATTTAGAAATCAATTTAGAAAAAAGCGAATTCGGTTGCTCAGAAGTTAGGTTCCTAGGTTATATCGTCAACGAAAACGGATTACAGATAGACAAAGACAAGACTCGACCAATACAAGAATACCCCACACCAAAAAACACAAAACAAATACAGAGATTTCTGGGACTAGCCTCTTGGTATAGGAGATTCATCCCTCACTATTCGGATGTCATAGCCCCATTAACCAAGTTATTAAAAAAGAAAGCAAAATGGGAATGGGCAAGAGAACAAGAAGAGGCGATGAACACAATCCAAAACATCTTAATAACACCACCCGCTTTATCGTGCCCAGACTTCTCGGAAACATTTACAGTACAGACGGACGCTAGCAACAATGGTCTGGGAGCAGTTCTAACTCAAAATTTCGAAGGAATAGAACACCCCATAGCATATGCAAGTAGAATGCTCTCAGATCAAGAGAAACGCTACACAACAACAGAAAAAGAATGCTTGGCAGTGGTGTGGGCGGTCAAAAAATTTAGACCCTATATAGAAGGGTACAAATTTGTAGTAATTACAGACCACAGTTGTCTAAAATGGCTTCATAACCTAAAAAACCCCTCAGGTAGGTTAATGAGGTGGTTCTTAGAATTACAAGAACACGACTTCGAAATTATTCATAGAAAAGGCAAAATGCACGCCGTACCCGACGCACTGTCAAGACTTTTTGAACATACAAACACAGAACACACGAACTTAGAACAAACAAACGTAGGAAAAAAACAACCAACAAACCCAGCACAAGAACATATATACACCACCCACAACACACAACACACACCCAATGCAAATGCAATGAACCTAACAAACACACAAAACAACGACAAGACAAATACACAAACAACAGACACGAAAACAATACTAAATAGGTGGTACGAAAGGAAGTACCAAACAGTCCTAAACAACCCAGGGAAACACAGGGATTGGAAAATAGAAAATAACAATCTATACATACACAGACGAAACGAAACATATTCAGACATAATAAGAGACCCTAATCCTGAATGGAAATTGGTGTTACCACACCATTTAATAAAAGCAATATTAAAAGAAAACCATGACAGTCCAGAAGCGGGGCATCAAGGGATAGAAAAAACATACGATAGGATATCGAGAAATTATTACTGGCTGGGCATGTACGGCGACATAGCGCAATATGTGCGGAAATGCCAAACATGCCAAACATCAAAAGCATCACAACAAAAACCATATGGAATAATGGGACACAGAGTAATTGATGAACCCTGGACCATGGTAGCAACAGATTTAATGGGACCATTTCCTCAATCGAAATCAGGAGCAAAATATATATTAGTGTTTCTGGATTTATTTACAAAATGGGTAGAAATCATTCCCCTGAAAACAGCAACAGGACAAAATATTAAAAAAGCATTCCTAGAAACAGTAATATATAAATTTGGAACACCAAAAGTATTATTTAGTGATAATGGAACACCCTATATAAATAAAATTATAAAAGACATGACTGAGACATACGGGATAACACACACGACAACACCACCATACCACCCACAGGCAAACCCAGTAGAAAGGGTGAATAGAACACTAAAGGCAATGATAATAGCGTTTTTGGGAAAAAACCATAATGAGTGGGATTCACATTTACACGAATTTCAGTTCGCACTTAATACTAGTAAACATACGTCGACACAACACACACCAGCCTTCCTAAACCTAGGAAGAAATCCACTACCACCACATAATTACAGATCCCAAGCAGACAAAACAATAATAGACAGGACGGACTTAGACACCTGGACCAACGAAATCAAAAAACTGTCGATATCACAAGACGAAACACGAAAAAACCTACAGACAGCACACAACAAACTGATACAACACTACAACCCCCATAAATTAGAAGAAAAATTTAAAATTGGAGAGAAGGTTTTAAAAAGAAATTACACATTATCCTCAGGAGCAAAAAACATATCGGCAAAATTAAATCCAAAATATATAGGACCGTTCATGATATCAAAAATAATTTCAGACAACATTCTGGAACTAATAACTATGGAAGGGAAGAAAATAGGAAAAATTCACACGAAAGATATAAAAAAATTTAAAGAATAAAGAAATTAAATCAGACATTAACAGATAATTAAATAAAAATGGCATTTTTCCACAGATGGCAGAAGGGGGAGAACACATACACACACCCATCACACGGGGACCACCCTCAATCAAAGGAACACCACAACACATTACACACAACAAACAAGGAAACATAAACCAAGAAGAAGTTAGGCAGAGACACTATCTACAAGGGCAGCAAAACCTAAATTTTCAAGTAACAAAAGCTCATGTAGAGAGAACGAGGAACAAAAATAACTTCGACATGTTCAGGAGAAAACGTTTATATGAACAAGAAGGAACACAACAAAACCTGACTGGTAACAAACAAAAACACGTACTAATTGACACCATTACACGACAGATTAGAACAAAACCCCCACACACTCTAACAGACACAAGCACAGAACAAATACCACACATACTGACCGGAACAAAACCGAAACACACACTAATTGACACCTTTACACCTCAGATTAGAACAAAACCGTCACACACTCTAACAGACACAAGCACAGAACAAATACCACACATACTGACCGGAACAAAACCGAAACACACACTAATTGACACCTTTACACCTCAGATTAGAACAAAACCGTCACACACTCTAACAGACACAAGCACAGAACAAATACCACACATACTGACCGGAACAAAACCGAAACACACACTAATTGACACCTTTACACCTCAGATTAGAACAAAACCGTCACACACTCTAATAGACACACGCACAAAACAAATAACACACAGACTGACCGAAACAAAACCAAAACACACACTAATTGACACTTTCACACCACAGACACAACGAAAACCAATGGTATTACAAGCAAGACACACACTAGTACAGGAAACAAAACACACCATATCAAACGAAGGTAAAGTACAACAAATACAAGAAAACAAAACAGAAACACCAATCCAGAGCAAACAGACTCAGAACAACGAAAAAGATCTAATAACGTGGGAAGATATTACGGAGATAAAAGAGGAAAAAGTAGAGGAGGACGAAGACGAAATAACAAAGGAAGTAACAAAAAAGTTTAATCAACAATTAGCTTTAGGTCTGTGGGAAGGCGACTGGGACAATGACGAAACGACAGACGAAATAATAAAGAAAATGAGAGAAATTAGAAAAGAATTTTTGAGGAAAAAACAAAACAAACCATAATAGATCACACTACACACAACAAAATAACAACATAAGCTTTCCACTAACACTATATGCAATACTGGGCTATGCTATGCACTTTCACGCTTACTTTCAAAGATCTAAAGAGTAGTCGTTAAAAATTAAACAATAACCATTACATATTTCAGAACAAACAGCTCACAAAATGGAAAGAGACGATTCACAACCATCGACATCAGGAACACAACACAAAAAACACGACGGAAAACAAGAAAAGACATGGGTGGAAAAAAGGATTGAAAAAGGGTTACCCCTTTTAGAAACCCCCAAAATGCCCCCCATACCATTAGACACTCAAAGACGAGAAAAAATTTATAATTTCAGTGAGAACAGAGACAGGCAGTTACGAGACCAATACTACACAAAAAACATGACAAAAAATGAACAAAAAACACAAAACGAACACGAAAAACAAAAACAAACAACCTCACTCTACACAATGAAGTTGTAACGTGGTGCTCACCACGTTACACGTACTCTCTGCGACACCTCACAGAGAGTACACACTCACACCACACACACACACACACACGCTCGAGCAACACTCCCGAGACACACGGCTCGGAAGGGGAAAAGTCCGATAGGGACCCCGCTGGAGATCCTGAAGAGCGGAGCACAGCACTATTAATTGGGTCACCGGTGATTGCACGACTATCCCCTGACGGTGAGCAACGAAGGCGTGAAGGAAGAGCAAAGAGAGTGAAGAAGCGAAGTGGCAAGGAGTAATCCGGAACCCGGACACTACCCCGGCTCCGAGATACCTTCCACCCGGGAAGACAAAAAGGGAGGAAGATCGGACGAGGACCCCCGAAAGTACGCACAGAGATCAGAGAAGGAGTAACAACGAAAGGACGACCAAGACATCCGGAACCCCTCACGAGACGAAGACAAGGAGGAAGGACCCGGAAGAACGAGGGAAGAGATCCGGACTAACACGCGAGAAGAAGAGGAGAGAAGGAAGGACAATTGCACCCGGACGACACGCGGGACGGACACACACACACTCACACACACATACATCCATTCACATCACCCATTTCACGGGAAAATAAACTGAAGCTACATAAGGTATTGGTGAAGGTTTTGCGTTTTTTCATTTACTTCCTTTCTTTGCGGTTTTTTGTTTACAACCACAAGGTACAAAAGCACGCACCTTGTTATAATTGGCCATTTATAACAGGGTGCGTGCCGAGGGCGAACACGCACTCTGCTGTCAAACGAACGGAGGTGTAAAAAAGGAGACAGTAGCCTTCACAAATACCTTGAGATAAGTGTTTTATTCGGTCTAACGATGATGAGGTGAATGTGTGTGAGTGTGTGTTCGTATACGTCCTGTGGTGTCGTCGTTGGGTCCTCCTTCTTATCCTCCTCCGTCCTCGTACTTCAATATGTCGTGCTTTGTCGTTGTGTCCTCTTCGTGTCGATGTCTTGCGGGATTCGGAATCCGGCCTTCGGCTTCACCTGGGTGCACCACTCGATGTTGCACACCAGGACTTATTCCTTTCTCTCTCTCCCTCTCTCCCTCACTTGTGGTGACTTCACCACGGCCGTGTTATCGGTCCGCCGATTACCGGTGAAGTGTCTCTTCGGTCCGCTCCTTTGACAGGAGCGGGAGCGGGGCCGGTGTAACACTTCGGTGTGCAGTGTATATGTGTGTGTGAGGCTGGTCCGTGTGTGTGCCTCTTGGCGATTGCTTGTGTGTGTGCTCTCTATGAGATTTCATAGAGAGCACTTGTAACGGGTAAAATACCACGTTAAAACTCCTCCTCCCGAGGGGGTAGCGAAGACGTAAGTCGAGCTACAACCCCCAAGGGCGAAGAGGCCGATGTGGTGCCCTCCAATTGTTTGGGTCCACTAGTCGCCTCTCCCTTGTACGGGCCCAGTCCGTGTTTTTTATTTGCCTTTGCTGTTATTAGGGGTGCCTCACCCCTTTGTACTGCGTCGGCTTGTCTCTTTGCATTTCCTCTCCTTTCCTTCCTGTGTTGTGTGGTTTCTGTCCTTCCTCCTCCTTATTGTGTTGTCGTTGTCTGTCCTTCCTCCTCCTTATTGTGTTGTGTGGTTTCTGTCCTGCCTCCTCCTTATGTGGTGTGTGGGTTGGTAGTTTTAGGACGTTCCGGTCCTTTGATGGTGGTGGTAGTTTTCGGACATTCCGGTCCCCTCGTCCTTTGCAGGTCCAGATGTTCGTGGTGGGGATGGTTTTGGTAGTTTTAGGACATCCCGGTCCCTTGATGATGGTGGTAGTTTTCCCCTTGTGTCCCGATGGACTCAGTGGTGTCCTCTTTTGCTATTGGGGGTGTCTCACCCCTTTGTGCTGAGGAGTGTGTTTTTTATCCTTGTAGGATATTTTGTGTTTGAGTGAGAGTGGAAGTGTTGCTGGTTCTTGATGGTTGTGAAGATCTTGTAGTTACTGGTATTAGCGTTGAGAAGACCTTGTAGTTGTTGGCGGTATTTGGCCTTGTGACAAGTTTTGTGTGTGTTTGTGTTGCGTTTGTGTAATGAGTTTTATACATTGTTTGTCTTATATCTAATATTTTTTGCTTAACCTAACTTAATGTATATCGTTTTTTTTTGCGCTATATATTGGTGTGTTGTATTTTATTCACAGTGTGTAATGTGTGTATACGTTTTATTTACAATGTGTTGCCTCATACTAATATTATATTTGTTTAAACTAATAACATTTGTGTTATTGTTCGCCTGTTTTGTGCTTTATTTACAATATGTACAAGCTTATTGTTAATTTTATAGTTTACTATACTAACTCAATGTAATCTAAATTACTCTTAAATCTGCTTAAAGATCTGATTTTTTTTGTATACTTCTTATTTAATATCCTTAGTCTAAGTTTACTAACAATAACAAATTTTCTTGACGCAGGTTTCCGCCTCCTCCCACTTCCTCCGTTTTGTGCTCTGTCAGTCGTTTAATGTTAATGTTTCTGTCTTTGTCCAGCCCCCCTCTCTCTCACTCTATGGTGGTTTGTGTTTTCCTGGTATGGGATGTTGGGTGTGTATGTGTGTGTTTTATTTATGAAAGGTGTGTGTGTGTTATTAGTGTGCCTTTTCTGTATTGTGGGTGTGTTTTCTTGTTTTGTTAGTGTCTTGTGGCTTAGAGGGTGGTGTATAGTATTGTGGAAGTGTATAGTAATGTGAGGTGTATAGTGTATTTTGTGATGTTTTTTTATTCATTTTCAAATATTTTGTATATATCTGTTTAAAAAAATAAGAAAACAAAATTGTGTGGATGTGTGCGTAGGTAAAAGTGTGGAAATGTTGGTGTACAAAAAGTGTGTAAAAATGTACTTATATAAGAAAATTTAATTTGTTGAAAAAATTCACTTGTGTAATAAAATGTAATAATATTTGTTAAATTTATCATATCTAATATTGTATAACAAAATTTAATTTGTGTAAGAAAATTTTAATGTGTTTAATCAATTCAATTGTGTAAAAAATT